>APFE031059349.1:314106-330558 GCA_000404065.3 Pinus taeda
TGTCCATTCAAAGGGTATGATTGTAGATGATGAGTACATCATTCTAGGGTCATCAAATATTAACCAACGTTCAATGGACGGTTCAAGAGATACTAAGATTGCTATGGGTGCATATCAACCACAATATACATTGTCTAAAAAGTGAGACCATCCACATGGCCTGGTGATTGGTTTAATGTTTTGTACCATGTTTATATCATGATTTGGTATTGTTTATTTTTGTTTTCTCTGCAACAACTTCTTTCCAAGGCACTCCCTCCCTCCCAACTTGAATACATACTCAAGAATCCCCTCCTCTTTTATATTTTTCAAAGAACTATGCAAATTTTGGCCTGAGTGGGTGAAAAATTCTTGGCATGTGTCACTTTAGGGATGCCCAACCATGCATACACTGAGAATTGAACCTCGGTTAGTTGGGGTAGACTCACATCAAGCTTCTGCTAGACCACAACCCAACCTACATAAACTGAAGCACACTTACTAGAGGTCATTCTGGTTGTTACTAAAATTGATGTTGCATGAATATGGAAGCTAAACTAATCTGGGAAATGGTGAAGATATCCAGTTTAGTTGGAACTTTATTTAGATATTATAGATCCAAATCATCGCATGTCTTTCTTTGTTCCAAGCTTTTAGTTGAGTGAATTTTCTTTGCAACCTCCTTCTGCCATAACATCATAATGCACTTCTTAATTAGGCTTCATTATTTTGCTTCATTGTTTATGTATTGTGCTATATTTCTACTTGCACAATGTATGAATTGCATTAAAGAATAACCTCCTTTACAATGAACAATGATTTTTTTGGGGTTACATTTTAGACATTAATAGAACTTATATGCTCTTGATTTTGTCGGTAAAACATGTTGTTGTTTCACTACCAAAGAAGTTTGGAGAGCCTGAGTGAACTTTAAGATACTCTAAATTTTGCATTATGAATGTCAAATTAAAATAGTTATTTGGACATGTCACTACAAGCTATAAGATGTGCCAAGTGCTAAGACATGCCAAGATGTGCAAGGGTTCCAAGTCCCTGCCTCCTCTTCTTCCATATGTTATCCATTTATGACATTTCCTTTGCAATATTTGGTGCATTTTCTAGTTATACATCATTTATATTTTATAAATGTCTTTAGAGTTTCACTTCTAAGTAAGTATTCAACTGAACATATTAATTCACTTATACATAACTATTTTTCCCTCCACTCACTTTTCATAACTTCAATAACCATTCGGTAGGGACTTGCAAATTCGATGCTACTTTGCTTGTTTAGTAAAATATTGTTGAGACTTTAATTTATTGAAAGTTGTAGAATTTAAAATTTATAAAGTTTCAAGGTATAATTTTTAAAAGTATAATTCTTTAACGAGTGCTAGCTCAATGGAAGAGCACCTTTTTTACAAGTAGGAGGTTGGTGGTTCGATTCCATCGTGCCTTGACATCCATATGGAATGGCGACGATCAATTTTTTGTGACCGAGGCTCTTTTAACTATCACCAATGAGCTTTGCTGACATTTTTCGACCCTCACCAAAAATATGAAATGTTGATGGTCAACGAATGCCACCACATATACGCATCAATAGTGATGACCCTCAAAGGTTCGTAACCATAAATTTGTGTTGTTGATATGAAATGATGGTGGTCGTTGTCCGCCATTATAGTCATTATTCATGACAGACCTTGAATGTCACCAGAACACCTATACTTCTGGCAATGTGGCTTTTGGTGATGATCAACGAATGTCACCATATATATGCACCAACAGTGATGACCATTAAAGATCCATCACAATATATCATTATTGTTCATATGAAATGGTGATGGTCATTATCCGCCATTATAATCAATATTCATGATGGACCTTGTATGTCACCATAACACCTATACTTTTAGTGACGCCACCTTTGCTGACGTTTAGTTTTTGTGACCGAGGTTATAGTCCACCACCATTGCTCATATGCAATGGTGATGGTCATTATCTGTCACTATAAATCATTACTGGTGACAAACATTGAAAGTCACTACAATACCTATACTTTTGGTGACACCACCTTTGGTGTCGTTCAATTTTTGGTGACGCAGGCTATGATCTATCACCATTTCTCATATGAAATAGTGACGGTCACTATCTGTCATTATAAATCATTATTGGTGACGGAATTTGTATGTCACTAAAACACCTATACTTTTGGCGACGCCACCTTTGGTGACATTCAGTTTTTGGTGAAAAATGTTCTTTTGACCGTCACCAATGAGCTTATGGTGACATTTTTTGCCCCTCATCAATGTCATTTTTTCTTGTAGTGTATGGACACTATGGATTATAGTGTTGTTCTTTCTATAGGGTATGTTGCAATGGTGGATGTTAGAGATTGGCCTAGAGTTGATGACGAGTTACCTGTGTCATGGAAGTACCTCCCTCAGTAAGAGCGAGTGTTGAGAAGTGTATCCTGGGAGGTACTCCCACAAACCTTGGGGTATTGGGTTTGTTTGGAGTTGACCCAAAAAAATGTGGCTTTGTGCGTTGTGTACCCAAGTAGTGGGCTTTGGACCCAAATTTTTGGGCTAAAGGCCCAAGAGAAAATTATTGTTTATTATTATTATTGCACGAGGGGCACATTTTATGGAGTAAATGGAACCTAAGGCTATAATGAAGAGGGCCTATTTCAATGAAAATAATTTTATTTCTTTTCTTGATGGTGTTTGGGCACGTAGAATCAGGTTGGTTTGGGTTATATTCATGACCCTTGGTGGCAAATTGGTTCCATTATGAACACTATAACATGAAATAATATTGAGTTAATTTAAAACACATTGCAATCATCCATTTGTGAATAAAATACAAGAAGGGAAGTCATATACCTTGAGGAGAGTCAAGATGGAGTAGTTCTAAGCAAGAGAGACACTCTAGAAGAGGACCAAATCACTTATGTGCATCTCTAAGTAGATTGAGTTGAAGGAAGGGATGGCTTATGGTTTTGGAGAGGTTGTTTTATCCATGGAGGAGGGGTTGAAGGTTTTTCATGTGTTTTTAGGAGGGTTGAAGCCCTAATCTATATACTATAGGTAGGTCGAGGCCTCGGGGTGATTGGAAAGGGCCAAAAAATCTCAGTACTATGGGAAAACTTGAAGGAAGGGAAACAGTAGAGTATAGGAGCCTCAAATTGGGACATATCTCTCTGTGCAAGGGAAAGATCCTTGTGAAACTTGGAAGGAAGATTGTACATAATAAAGGTTGTGGATATAGTCCTTTTATTCTATGTTGTATAACTGAAGAGAATTGGTTGTTATAAGTTTGTCATCTAAGGTGTGAATGTTAGATGGAAGGAAGGCTTGTATACAATGATTAGTTGGGTTGATTCATTATGAGAAAGAAGAGAATTTTTGAGCTTATATACAATGGTATAAGAGGAGCTACCCATTGTGTGTTGTAGAATTATTTGAGTCTATGTACAATGATATTAGAGAACCAAATTCACTGCGAGAGGTTAGACTTATGGAGCCTGTGTTCAGTGACTTTGGAGAAGCATAGATCATTATATGAAGTTTTACTTGTGGAGTTGAAGTGTGCAAGGATTTTGGAGTAGCGAAATATCTTATGAGCAACTGAGGGTGGAGGTGTTGAAGTAGTATTATTCTCTATGAGTATAGGTGGCAAAGGACTTGCCTAGTGTTTAATAAAAGTGGACTGAAAGGCTTGTGTTCAAGCACTTGTTTTGCAAGTAGGTTAATTTTGTTCTTGTTCTTGGGTAGATTGGGACTCAAACATTGTTCACCTCAAGCAAACGTTTCCCTTATATCAAGGATAATTGTAAGGGCCATTGTCTCTTGTACGAGAGCCCAATTTTTGTTGTATTAAAATTGTAATATAAACAAGTTTTGGCTCTACAAATATTTGTTTACTTTGTTGATTCACTATTGTTACATTTGGGTAGTTCATTGTGTTTTTTATTGTGTTTTAGACATAGACCTTATTCTGAAGTGCTAAAGAAAAACCAACAATTTCTTTGTCTTCAAGTTTTATATCTGGTTGATGCTTTGTTTCTCTCTTAATCTAAATATATATTATATATGTTGAAATGTTTTAATATGGATGGTTGTAAGCCATGTAGCAACCCTCTTTAGTTGAGTGTTAAGTTGACCAAAGATTGTTAATTTCCCAAAGTCACAAACACTCTTTATAATTGTTTTTTTAATAATCTTATATATTTAAGACACAATCCACTTGACATTTCCTTTGCCATTAGTTTGGTTTCTTATTTCACCCTTGATACACATGCCGTTAGTTTTGTTTCTCAGTTCATGTGTGATCCACATGAAAACCATTGGAAAGATGCAAAGGGAATTGTTCATTACCTTAAAGGTACCCGTGGTAGTGTTTTTGTGGCAACGGTGTACCAAAAGACACCTCCTTAACCGTTGTTTGTTCCCTGCAAAGGATCATAGGTATAACTGGTGTTGTTGATGGAGAGATTTAGATAAACAAAACATTGTAAATAGTGGAAACATTGCATATATAAACGTAAACTAAAACAAGAGGTAAATACACAAACAATGCTTAATGGAGAAAACAAGTCAACAAAATAATGGAAAACACTCCCTTTATTTATTGTTGGTAGTAGAGGTTGAATACAATAGATGAATCACAAGCACTTGAAGAGAATTATTTGAGCTATGGTGCTAAAACATCCTCAACAAGGGGGGTTCTTTTCGTCAATCTCTTTGCAATTTTCTCCTCTCTCTCAAAGAAGTATGAAAGCTCTCCAATGGTGGATTCCTCTTGTTTCACTAAGATGATGGATTTCTTAGAAACAATATGGTCAACATGCCAGTTCTCTTACTTTCTTTGGAAATGGAATGATGGTTTTCTCTAATAGAAATTTGGCTAGCATAACAATGTGTCATTTTTTGGATCTCCGATGGCTTGTTTTTTATATAATTTTTGAAACCATATTCCCTCTCTTGGTTCATGCATGAAAATGACTCATGAGTAGGACAAGACCATTCCATTAAGCACTGCATATCTTTAGGGTGACTCGAATTCAATTGTCCTGGACTGAGATCATGTCAGGGAATCAACTCTAGTGTGTGGAGTGGTCCTGAATTACGGAGTCATCCATTTCTTTGATCACGTAGCTTTCGAAGGATATTCCACACGCATGAGGCTATTGAATAATTAGCCACATCATCCTCAATTTTTTAACTTTATACAATTTGGACCTTAGGAGAAACTAATTTTTTTTAACTTCATGATGTCTTCAGCTTGGAAAGTCTTCACTTGTGCATTAAGCTGGACATCGTTTAGCATCTTCTGGATTATGAAAACATGTGTATGATTTTATAGTGTTAATAGTTGTCCCTTGATGTAAGAGGCTAGGAGAAAATGTATAGCTTAAATACATCATGTTTTCTATTCTGGTGGAAAATCTAATCAACTTTTTTGAAAAAGAGGATAGCTTGTTATAGAGATGAGTATATAAACCCCTTGACTAAATATATAGGATAACCATTCTCTGGTGAAAACCTGAAGAACAAAAAAGCATTTATATGAGGTGGGCATGTCCCGTTCTCATTATGATGACTTGTGATGGATTATTACAATCAGACAGGAAAGGGTTCTATCTAGTCACCATTATGGTGGTTGAGTGTTGATGGGTGATGATGACAATTGTTAATGCCCTCAAGGGAATTTATTCAACAAATAGCTTGAATTTGGTTCCCCCATGCATAACATAGGTAAATCACTATTGAATGAGGTGTTACGATATGCATGGGTCTTCAATTTTGGGTACCTTCCCCATATCATGGTGTAAGAATTGTTGAATGAGGTTCTTAGTTAGGTCTTCGACTAAATGAAAGAACTGAAATGGTCACTAATTATGATACCATATTGACATGAAAACTTTTGTTGGTGTTGAATGTAAAGGGGATAAATGACATCAGTGGGCAATAGTGATTCCCATGGTGCCACCTGAGGATATCCCTTCAAGGGGGGAGCCTCCAAGGTACTACCTCGATCCTCAAATATGAGTGTTGAAGTCGACAGGAAAGAAGTGTCAAACGCCCAGCATGTTGTGTCAGGGAATCAATATGAGGTGTAAACAGATTGTAATAGTATGGGTCATATAAGGCATGATAATGAGAGCTGGTGATATGAGTGGATATGGTCAACTATACCGAGGTCAGCGCTGTTATGAAAATGGCAACAATCAAAACATGATTGTTAATAGGAATGGCCCTGACATCAATAGGAATTCTAAGGTGGGTGTGAGTATGCTCCTACTGGTGTGAAGATGGTAAATTACTATGGGTGATGTATGAGTTTTCACCAAGGGTGACTAGAAGCATTTTTCGGGTAAAATACATGAAAAATGTGGGTGGAAGTATTTTTCCTAAAAAATCTTTGTACACTTTCCAAAATAATATGAAGGTGATTTGGATGTACATACACAAAGACGGGTGCCCCATAATATTAGTGACTTGCAAGGAGGTGTTTTCTTTTGCTGAGGGCAAGAGCCCTATTGGCTGGTCTCCATGTTGGTTTTGTGAGGCGGATGAAGTGAAGCAGATGGGCTATGTAATATGGGTGGATGATAGGCCAAATGTAGGACATGGTAGTGCATCTGCCTTGATATGTTTTAAAGCACCAGGGATGGCCTGAGAAATGGGGTGTATGGGTGATGAGTGTAATAGAATGAGGTTGATCCTTAAGGCATGTAAGTGGAGTGATTTGTAGGCTTGAGTAGGTGGCCATGGCTCTTGATAGAGAATAGGAATCTACAAACATGGATCGAGCCATGAGTGGGAGGGCTCTATCAACTGACATGGATGGTTGTCATATGCAAGCTTAGGTGTTGATGAGCATGGTAGAGATGATGGAACCTATTGTGCATTTTGGAGAAATGATGTCAAGATATGCAAAGCTTAAGAGGAACCCTATCATGTTAAGTGGTGAATGATACCTGCTATGTTATTTTCTTATCAGAGTGTTGGTCAAAGCGGATTGTTTGTGATGTACCTGTAATATACACGGCCAATAACCCAAGTGAAAGCATATTTTTAAAACATATACATAATATGTGATTGACTGAATTATATGAATGAAATAATAAGAGAAGGTGTACCTGAAATGAGTATCTGAGCGTACAGAGGGTCCAAAAAATGATTTTTGGCAATTAATGGAACAAATATTTCCATGATGGAGATGGTGTGGTAATGATCCTTGTGTCTCTTTTGTTTTCTTCAATGGAGGTCCCAAGCTTCTGTAATGGGCTCCAAGAAAATGGTGAAGAGGGTGATAGATAGGGCACATGTGAGGGGTGATATTCTTTGCCAGAGGGACTTAGATCATTTTTTGCCCGATCTAGATTGATGGTGGCAAGGGGAGATGAAATGGTGTGGGCCTTACTTTGTTGTTGGTGGTCAGTTCTCTTCAAACACACATAAGATGTCTAGGGGTCCATCTTCCCCTTGTGGGGGTATTGATTTCTTGGACTCAGCATCAGTCTAGTAAATAAGTGTTTTCAAACATGAATCGACACACAAAACTCAAATATTCGTGGAATCTGGGAATGTGGGGTAACATTCGCCTATCATGGTTTCCGCATTGATATTTCATATATGGCGCCTGCACCTAGATCTACTTCTTCAAGCGACCTGGGGGACTAGATAGTTTTGGTTAAATTCCCATAATCTAGGCCATAGGTTAACTAAATGGTCTAGTTTATCGCAAAAAGAACATGGAAATGCATGAGGGGGAACTGGTTGTTCAGGTTTCCCCCTTGTGCTATGGGGGGGTGTTTGAGAGGGGTAAGAGCATGAAGCTAGTTCCTCTCGAATGTAGAAGATGGTTTTGCATACATCGTCAACTTGGGTATTGGTTGGTGCTATGGGTTTATTAATACTGGCTTGAACAAGTGTGCTTAACGTCTCTCGGCATCGAGGGATCACAGGGGAATGATGAGTGTAGTGCCTATATTTTTCGTATATAGTGCATGCATGATTGGTGTGTAATGTTTTATGACACAATGACATAGCCTTTGCTCCTTTTCGTGGAGTTGGTCTTATCAGTGTTTTTTAAGCATGCATAAGATATTTTAACTCATCGGACTTAGGGCATATATTAGTAGGGTGCCCAACATCTTCACACAAAGCACAGGATTGGAGTGCCCTAGAGGAGTTTGAGGTCTCTCCTTTTTTAACCTTTTGTTTGGTCTTCCTATTGGACCCGACTATTGTCAGTGCAGGAGATTCTTGAGGTGGAGGTATAGGGAGAATATTTGTCGAGGTATTTCTTGGATCTATCAACATAGTCATTGGGACCAGATACCAGAGCGATATCGTGAGAGCCATATTTTGTAGTGTGAGAATTTTCATGTCTTGGTGTGAAACGAAGCTAGGTGGAGGGCATAAAAATGGTGCTTGACTAATGGTGTGAGGTAGGGACATGGAATCAGTAGGTGTAGATCTTATGGTATCTAGTGCTGGTTCCTGAGTTTAGGGAGTGCTTGATGAGGTCATCATGCACCCCAGTACTCCAGTGGTTGGGGAAATTTCCTCTATCACCGAACGGTCTCATGGGAATGTCCCTAGGAGTGTTGATGGCTTACAATGGCCAAGGCTAAGCTCAGTATAAGTAGTGATCAAATCATGAGAAGATGCGACTAAGGGTAACACATTATCAGGTGCGAGTGATGCGATATTTGCATAATATGTGAGTTTATCTATTGTAATGATTTTTCCATAGCGGGGGAACATCATTATCTTGATACCGATGAGACGAAGGATGGCATCTCGTACATGTATGCTCATCCCAGTAGGATATTGTAATTCAATCGGGTGTCTAGTACTTCAATATCTATTAACATAGTATTCCCACCCAACTTAACGGGCACACTAAGGTACAAGCCGCAAAAGGGCACCCGTCATATGCTCTAATCATGATGTTAGAAGGCTTGGATTTGAGGGGTCCTAGTTTCTGCCAAACAGATTTCGATATGATATAGGCCCCTTCGTCGACAACGTAATGATGAATGTTAATGTTTTGGACCGACGCTGGAATTTGGAAACTAATGGCTGATTGTAGTTGTGGGGTAGCTTTATCCAAGTCGAAGATCATTAGGAAACAATCAGCTGGGTCAATTGCACCTAAAGTGTAAAGTAAGGCTTTCCTTAGGGTTGGGCATGTTTGCAAGAACTTTAATGCTGACATAGATGATGGTGATTACGCTAAGTCATCAAATATTTGTAGCTATGAGCATATTTTGCTTTATATCTTGCGCCTTGTAAATGTCCTTTGACCATTTCTGGCATAGGTTCTATAGAAGGTCAAGGAATGGTCCACGACCCTATAGGTATTATTGTGGTCGAGGTGCATGGGTAGGGCTTTCGGGGAGATTCATAGCTTCTATTTCGCGTTTGCGGAAGAATATCTTCTCCTGTCATGAAAATTTCATGATTATAATTGTTATGCGGATTCCCTCCAGAAGGATGAGAGTCGTATGATTTTTGTTGAGTGTTAACCACTCCCTAATTGGGGAAAGGGTCTTGCATTACTCAGTATGTTGACTTCTTTGCCCCCTATTTTCCTATATCCTTTTTAATTGAGGGACTTGAGGACAATGATGGGTATAATGATCATATTCCCCATAGATAACACATGAATTATTAGTTTGTAGACTTGCATTCTTGCTTTTTTTATGTGGGTTATTCGTGGCCTATACTTGGTTTTGATTCTAGTTAGGGTTGCCCCTTCTCGATGCCCATGCAGGTTGTTCGTGGTTGCTACCCCCCGGTTTGGGTTTTCCCTTTGGTTTTATTTTAGGTTTTTTCTTAGAAACATTAGGTAGGTTAGCTGGGTTCAACTGCTCCTCCGAATGTTGTTGTGAGGCGGGAGAATATTGCACGAGATTAACCCTCACATTATTTTGGGTTGGTCGGTTATTTTGTTCTTGTGTGGGGAAAGGCGAATATTGGTTTCCTTGTCCTTGGTTGGTATATGGATTCTTGGAAGAGGACAATAAGTCAGTATCCTAGAGGAGTATTGGTTTCCATGTGGGGGAAGATATGAGCCTCCTTGAGGGGGATGATATTGGTTAACCCTACTGACCATATTCTGCATCAGTGCAGGTTGACCGGGGTAGTATCCTGTATGTTGCAATGGCGGTGTGTTTTGCATAGCATCAAATGCTTGGCCATTGAATGAGTATCTAGGGTACTAGTAGTAATTGATGATTTGGTTTTGGGTTATGAACCCAATCAATCCATCAATGGCATCGGACACACATGTTGTCTCTTTATAAGTTTTCAAGCGTGGAGTGTGTAGAAGAACATGATAAATGTATCCAAACTGGGTATATATAATCTCTAACTCTTTTGCTTTACTAATGGATTCTTCCTCATTACGCAGGGTTGAATTTACCACTTTTTGGAGATTTCCAATGTGAGGGATCTCAAAAACAAGTTCAGGAGGACTTTATCTTGAAACAAAGCTTTACACAAGCTACGTCATTTCCACCATTCATGTATATGATCTGATATGTGGGTAGCACATGTTTGTTTGAAGTGGGTGAGCAGTTCTAAGCTGGAATCATGACGAAATAGGGACTAGAAAAATGTGAGGAAAGCTGTAGCTAGCAAGCTAAATTTTCCATGTGAAACAAAAGGTTGATCAACGTATCATTTCATTGTAGGCCCCATAAGGGTGCATTGAAATAGGCATAAGCTAAGAGTATCGTCTATGATGCTATTAGACAAACACCACAAGTGAAAAATCTTAACATGTTTACCTAGGTCTTTTCCTTGTTTCCCTTCAAAATTGTTTGAAGGGAGCTTGGTGGGCAGAGTTGTCCAATTCTATCCATGAGCGATTAGATCATTGTTAGCTTACTTAAATCCAGTAGGTTTATTAAGAAGCTAAGAACAGGATCTGCGAGTTATCCGCCATTTCAAAATTATTCTGGATAGCTATTTGGAAAGGAGTCCTCTGTGTGGAAGTTTTAGGAGAACTACCTCAATGGGTGTCTTGCATACTGTCTAGACGGGTGATGTGTGGGCTCCCCAAAGGGGTAGCGTGTGGGGACCCTTGCGAGGTGGTGAAGGGCGTGCTTTGAGGGGGAGGGGTCCCATGAAAATATGCACCAATAAAGGAAGATCCTATAACGATGGTTGTGTGACGTCCTCTATGGTGGGAGTCCTGGCACACCTCCTTGTAATGGGGGAGGTTTAAAAAATGTCTAGATCGATTGGGAGCTGTGGGGTCCCCTATGGTGTCGATTAGAGCGTGATAATTTGTGTATGGTGTGGGAAGGAGATAAATATCAATGCAATAAAATCACATACATAAAACAAAATTGAAAATAAAATGGTTACTTTCCTTTTACAATTAAGCTATGTGATAAGTAAACCAAAAAATGGTTTTCATTTGTTGTGTGTGATAAAAATACTATGTAGACCTAATTGTCCTTGCCACTCTCAAACTAACTCGGCCTTGCGGAGATACCTTTTGATGGGTCCTGGGGAAATGTCCTGAAAGAAATAGCGACGCATTCCAGCAGCCGAAGAATCAACCAAGGTAATGGAAATGAGGCTCAAGTGTTGCACACACTGTCACCTATAGGGAAAGGATGCCCTATATTCTAGCTACTAAAGTACCTTCATCCCACATGAGCATTTGATTCTTTAGATTCTTGGTAGTCAGTTACCAGTACCGAGCACTAGATGGGATGGGTATCCCCAAAGAGTACTGCATGCATTGGACCTAAGTCAAACCCCTCTGAATCGGGTCTCTACCATGCTTATGTAATCTTTTTTGTGGGATGATCAAAGTATTTTAAGCTCCCTAAAAAGTCAACCTCTATGTTTCAAAGATGTAAAATGACCATGGCGACTTATGGGATGACTACCCCTAGTGCTCTTAACCTGAACTATAATTTTTTTTATGGCCCCTGTGGGGAAACTTAATTGGTTCAAGTTGTGGTTGTTTTTAATGAGTCTTAATTCACTTAGGGAGTGATTTTGTAAGAAAGAATAAAATAAGTATAGAAAGCTCTGGAAATAGGATGTCTTCTAGTACAAGGCTTATAAAAGCTTAATGTGTGATGTAAGTGAACATACAAAGCGTGGTAAGATGCATATAGCTTATGATCCTTTACAATATCCTTCTAATTAGGGAGTGGTTTTGTAAGAAAGGATAAAATATGTACAGAAAGCTCTGGAAATAGGATGTCTTCTAGTGCAAAGCTTATAGAAGCTTAATGTGTGATGTAAGTGAACAAACAAAGCGTGGTAAGATGCATATAGCTTATGATCCTTTACAATATCCTTCTAATTAAACTAGGTGTGGATTGTTCCTCGCATTGAAAATGAAATATGGTGTGGATAATGGGCCACTTACTCTTTTCATATTAAACTATGTGAGTTTCAAAAAGGGAGATGGAAATTCAAATGCTTTAAGAAATTTTTCATATGCAAGGTTAGGTTCATCCAAGAAACACAAGGGAAACATAAATTACTTACTTTTTATAATAACATTTTCTCCTAGTCCCAAAAATGAAAAAACAACTGAATGTTTTGGTTAATAGTAAGATTTATGGATTATGGGTTACTTACTCCTTTAATAATTAAGCTATGTGATTTGTAGAAAACTTTAGCAAAAATTGTTTGAAAATCATATGTGGATTTTGGCCACTTAATTTCTAACCTAATTAAGATATGTGTTTTTTACAAATAAAAATGAAAAAAAATACTCTAATTTTTCGAGTAATTGACAATAGTAAAGAAACTAGGAATACTAAAGAGAAAATAAAAAATGCATAGGTGAAGGAAATTCACTAAAAGTTGCCAATCACCTAAGAAAAGAGAAAATGCAAGGCTCTTTTTGAATTTCTGGTTATTGCATGAGTTTATCCACATATAGACGTGCCACGTGCCTGTTAGAGAAAAATTTGTGCAGACGAGAAATAAAATGAAAACTCAATTATGTGGGCTCAAAATAGGTCTCAGAGGTCCTGCAAAAATTACAAAGAGGTGTTGAGCACCTTGTATAGTGGTTATGCAGAGAGAAAGTCCTGCAAACACAACCTTTCGATTGAAGAAAAGACACTAGTATGGTTGCCATTCCTGTGGTAATGTTTTTATGGCAATGGTGTACTAAAAGACACCTCCTTAATTCTTTGTTCTTCCCTGCAAAGGATCACAGGTAGAATTGGTGTTATTAGTAGACAAACTTAGATTAAAAAAAACATTATAAATAGTGGAAATAATGAATACATAAACATAAATTAACACAGAGCCAAATACACAAACAATTCTCAATGGAGTAAACAAGTCAACAAAATAATGGGGAAAGGCTCCCTTTTTTGAATGTTGGTATTAATGATTGAATACAATAGATGAATCACAAGCAATTGAAGATAATTCTTTGAGCTATTGTCTAATTTTCTTTTGGTGTCTTCTAGGCCTATTGTTTATGTCTATTTAAGTATTATACAGCTTACCTTGACTATGATATAACTTTCTAATATAGCCCTTTGGGCCATCACTTGTACGTTTTTCTTTTATGCTCTTCTAAGCTTGTTTTTGATGTCCTATTTAATCTACCTTTCATGAACTCGATCATTGGATCACCTTCCATTAGAGTTTCTTTGCAATTCCATTATCCAATTTTCTTTGATGGCTATCATAGGCTTGCTTTTGATATCATGTTTGATACTTTTATCATTTAATTCAACCATTATATCACCTTCCACTAGAGTTTTTTGAGCCTTCCCTTATCCCATTTTCTTTTATGCCTTTTTCAAGATTATTTCTATTTTCCTTCTTCTCTATTAAGGAATATTATGTTATGCCAATGGCTCCTTTTAGGGTCATATATCCAATTGAAGTGGATCTCTCTCTCTCTCTCTCTCTCTATATATATATATTTTGTTGTGTGTGTGTGTTGTGTATATTTATATATATATATTATATATGTATATATATATATATATTATATATATATATATATATATATTATTCGTTGATTTCAAGCACCACCTCTTCTCTACACTAGTACTCAGACTGTCAGAGCTACAAAAGCCATTTGAAATCGAGATAGATGCCTTAGACTATGCTATTGGTGGAGTCCTCAGCCACCAAGAGAATATAGTCTCCTATCATAGTGTGACACTTTTCGATACAATTTGGACGTACCCCACCTATGATAAACAGATGTATTCCTTTGTGTAGGCTTGCCAACAATGGAAGCACTACATTATGGGGGAGGAGATGGTCATCCACACTGATCACTGAACTCTTTAGTTTATGTAGACATAAGGGAAGTTTCAGAACGATTGTCATAAGAAGTGGTCTACATATCTGCAACAATTCCACTTGAACATTAAATACAAAAGGGCAACACCAATCATGTTTCACACTACCTCAACCAGCCCATATTTGTAGCACTGACTATTTTTCTCAACTCTTGTGGTCACAAGACCTCTCGATGGATGCAACTATACGAAAATGATCCAGAATTCACCTTGAAATACCAGATCCGAGTAGTTGGCAAGCAAGTTCTTAATTTCCACCTCCAAGATGCATTATTATGCTACCTGGACCACCTTCGTGTTCCTTCAAGTGAGCATGCCAAGATGATTTGGGAGGCACACTATCGTAAGGTCGCAAGGCACTTTGGTGTAGAGAAAACTCTGGCTATACTAAAAAAGTACTTTTATTGGCCAGAACATTGACTGGATGTTGGGAAATATATCAGATCCTGCAATGCTCATGATATCTCCAAAACAACCATCAAAAAGTAAGGCATGTACACTCCTCTTCCTACTCCTAGCCAGTAGTGGGAATCCATCTCCATGGACTATATGTTTGGCCTCCGTTCTACCAAGCATGGTAATGAATTTGTATTTGCGGCTGTGGACAGATTTTCTAAGATGGTTATATTGACAGCCTACAAGAAGAGTATCACAGGAGAGGACATTGTCGAGCTCTTCTTTGAACAAGTATGGGTACATTTTGGGATCCCACAAACCATTATATCATATTAAGATAGAAGGTTTCCGAGCACATTCTAGTCAAGTGTCTAGAGACTATTGGTCATGAAGCTCACTAAATCAACTGCCTTCCATCCCCAAATTGATGGCTAGACATAGGTCACAAATAGGATGATAGTGCACATACTCCACATTTACAACTCCAAGCATCCTTGAACCTAGGATAAAAGCCTTCCATATGTGTAGCCCGATTATAATAGAGCTCTCCATAACTCGACTAGTCACAATCCCTTTCAAGTGGGTCTAGGATTTCAACCATTTATCTGATTGATGTTTCCATGCCTCATGCGACTATGCAAATAGAATCCACACATGTACTCTCTGAGGATGAAAAGAATACCAGATTTATTGAACACATCCAACACATCTGCTAGCAGGTTCACGACATCCTAGAGAAGTCAAATGCCAAGTACAAGCAGTGACATGATCAACATCAGGTGCCACACAAGTTTCAAGTGGGTGACAAAGTTTGGTTTCATTTGTAGAAAGAAAACTGTATTGGAGCCCATTAGAAGCTCAGACCACTCCGATATAGTACTTACACCATTAAGAAGGCTCTAAGAGAGAATTATTTTGAGCTCACCATTACCCCATTCTTTGGCTTGCACCCAGTGTTCAATGTTGATCGCCTTCGGCCATATTTCCCACCATTGCTAGGCACACCAGACATTGTAGAACAAATCACACCAATAGAGTTAAACCCAGATTGTGTGGAACATGCCACTACTAATCATATTATGGACACAATTCAAGAACACTCGCTGGCAAAAGATTCAACTATATCGGGTCGCCAAAGCTTGCCAACTCCTGCACCAAGGCAAGTGGCTCACCAGGGACCATGTTCAACAAAACATTCCTCACTTCATGGAGGCTCTGCATGTAATGGGGATCATTGCTTCCTAAGGGGCGAGGAATGATCAAGGTGGACATTGGTGGACACCCAGCTATCCCACTTAGACCTCCAGTCAGTTTCATTTGTTTCCTTGTTAGTAATTTTTTGGGTCCTAAACTTCTGGAGCAGTTTTGACCCCCTAAACGTCGTTTTTTGAGGACCACTGTAGGCTAGTAGCCACAGACAAAGGCTTGTGGGAATTCTTTTATTACTCATAGATAACTTTCCAACAAGGTATCATGCATAGCAAACAAAGATAATATGACCAAGTTATGACCCTGGGAAGTTAGTTGTGCAACTAACCCCAACGGGGCCGACAAATGCTTAGCGATACATCTCCTCTGGTTAGGGTTTTGGTTGTTTAAGGTTTTCTCATGTTTTTAAATAATAAATAGGCCATTGAGCCTCATTATAACATAGTTAAGAGGCATATAGTCACCACATCTTTTCTCAGAGATTAGCTACCATCGCCCAAGCTAGTGTTATTTTCATCTTGTTTGTAAGCATATTT
>APFE031059349.1:331060-347867 GCA_000404065.3 Pinus taeda
TAACCATTGATATTCACCCTTACTTTACCATGGATATTATTAATTTGTAAATAGGCTTCGTTACAATACCATGGGCCAATAACATGCATGGATTATCAATATCACATGCCCAAAAAACATAACTTATTTAGCAATCAAAATATTCTATAGCATATTTTATTTTAATTTAATTTTACAACATTTTTTTAAATGAATCTAAAAGGAAAAACGTTATTACTTTTGAGATAGATCTAAACCCTTTATCCTGAGGACTACTAAAAATATTCCCAAAAAATTAAAATCAAGGTTTAAAAAAAAATAAAAGATGATACTTTTATATGTAAAGATGTGAAATTTCTATAATATAAATAATATCTATTAAGAAACATAGATGTATTTAACTAAATATCCCAACCAAGTGATGATAGTGATTGTAGAGTAAAGTGACTAACAATAATAGAGAGAAAATATATATTATTTTAGTATTATAGGTATATTAATATATGATTAATATTAAAATATATTAATATAATTATATTGGATTAAGATATTTAATTTATTAATATGATTATTATTAATTAATATATTTAATATATTTTATATATATAATATATATTTTCTATTGTGCAGAACTTGTCTTTTTATTATTTTCTTTTTGCTTTGCTTTTTGTACATGTCAGTTGATCATGATTTTGCCTTTTTTTTTTTCCTTTTCTTATTTTTGATACTTCTGATTAATCTTAATTGTTGGAGACCATGAGGTTACATTGATCAATTTGGCTATTTATTAATCAATATTGCTTATATTTATGTGTAATCTTTATAACTGACTTATATCTATATTTTGAAACATCAATGTATATGTACTAGTAATTCTTTTTGTTAATAAAATTTCAAGGTTATATATCTATATAATTGTTAAGATTTCTCAATTTCATCACCATAAATTTAGGGAAGCCATTGAAATCGAGAAGAGGCCTCCTAATCTTAATAGGGAAGAAGGTTGGAAGATTTGCAGCTGCTGGATTCTAGCCCTTTCCTCGCTTGTGACCCCTCCCTTTCATGTCTATTTTTCCTCTTTTAGATTTTTCTCCACCTGAAGTTTTTTTTTTTCTTTCTTGTTTTTGATACTTCTCATTAATCTTAATTGCTAGAGACCATTAGGTTACATTCATCAATTTGGCTATATATTGATCAATATTGCTTATATTTAAGTATAATCTTTATAACTGACTTATAGCCATATTTTGAACAATCAACATATATGTAATGGTAATTCTTTTTATTAATAAAATTTCAAGGGTTATATATAATTATTTATCTAATTTTATATATATATATATATAATTGCGAAGATTTCTCTAATTTTCATCACTTAGAATTTTAGAGAAGCCATTGAAATCTGAGAAGAAGCCTGTTATCTTAATAGGGGTGAAGGTTGGAAAATCAGCAATTGCTGGATTCGCTTTTCTCTTAGTTTTCTCGCCCCTCCCTTTCTGTCTATTTCCCTCTTTTAAGATTCTTCTCCACCAATTTTTTTTTTGAAATAGCTAACATCTATAGGATAATTAAATAATAATTATTAAATATTAAAATACAATTTAATAAACAATATTGCATTTTAAATTATTTATAATATTATTTTAAAATATTTTTTTTATGGTTTTTTTCACAAATGTATTAAAACATTTTTTACATTTTCATTTTTCTCCACTGCTGAGTTTGATTATTTATTTTTATTTTTATTTTTATTAGAATTAATTAAAGAAATTACCTTTAAACAAGATATAAATTTTTTTCTTTTCTAGCTTACAACTATTAATATATTTATATTTTTTACATATTATTTAAAATTCTCTGTTTATTAATTATGTTTTTATTTTGGAGTTTATTTGACTTATTATTTTATATAATTGGGGACATGAATAGTTTTTTTTAAATTATATATAAATATTTGATTTATTAATTTACTATTAATTAATAATAGAATAAAAGTGTCAGCTAAATTATACCCATGTGATTTTTTCCGGAAAAGTTTTCAAATAATCAAATAGACCACAAAAAATTGAATTTGAATAAAATTACATTTCTTTAAAAGTCCATCATTTTAAAACTGCACGCTTACAGCTACCTAAAATGAAAACAGATCTAGCTTTCCTTAAAAGGTGCAGAGATTCATCAGTCATTCCCCTATTCGGTCAGATCAAGCATTGCCTTAATAGGTTCAAGAATCAACGCATTTTCTTGAATGCCAGTCTGGTCCTTATTCGTTCTAAGATTTCTAATGTCAGGAAAAAGTTGGATTTTCTCTTTACAAAGTTTTCTTCCTTGCATTTAGAACTCTCTAGCTTAATGTCTGAAGAGCTTTGGAATAGAATTGATGCCCGTTCTGCCTTGAAATCAGTACGCATGGAAGAAATTTGGGCTGAAAAACAGCGAGCCAAATTTAAAAGACTATCCTCACGCAGAGTTTTTCCAGGTCCTTCTGGCTTCTCATCGAATTGCAAAATATCTAACAGTCAGGTCTCTGCACTCAGCTCCTGGATTAGCATCAATACTTTTTTGTGAGCAAGGGTTAGCAGTTTTAAAAATTCGCAGTGATTCTGGTTCAAGTTCTTTGTCTCTGCCTAACGCTGGCAGCATTCCTCCTCCTATACGGTTCAATCACATTCATCTCTCGGCTCTCCCTCAGGTATTGTTCTTTCCTCTACTTCGCCTTCGAATCTTCTCTCCCCTCTTTATTCTGATTCTCAGGCAAGCACTGCTATAACACCCTTCTCCGCCAGCGTAGCACTCTTTGATGACGATGCTATAACTCCCCTCTCCGCCTGCGTAGCTGCTATAACACCCCTCTCCACATGCGCTGATCCTCCCTTATCCCATGCTGCTTCCTCGCTAGCGCCCAGTCTCCCCCTCCAGCACGGTTGTCCCTTTCCGATCTCAGGTTTTGACGGTCCTGTAAACGACGAAGGCTCCTCACCTTCCCCTCCTTCCGGTTTTCCTAAACAGCTATTGGCTCCTCCATCGAGTGTCAACCTTCAACCATCTTATTCCGTCGTTCCTTCAACTTTGATTAAGCCTCCATCTGGCAGCGCATCCCGTTTACAATTTCCCTAAATTCCCCATGTAATCCATTATACAGTCTCCCCATTCGATCATTGATCTTTTTAATACTTATAAATGTAATAATATCAATACTAATATCAATAGTAATAAGAAAACTTGTAATAATAATAATATGGAAGTTAATAATAATAACAATAAGAAGGTAAATAATATTAATATGAGGGATAATATAAATAATATCAATTATAATAATAGAGGTAATAATTAAAAATATTAATTATAACGCAATTGAGAAGAGCTATAATGAAATATATAAAGAAGGGGACAATAATAATGAAGATAATAATAATAATGATGAAATAGAGAGTATTTGCCATAATAATAATAATAACAATATGGAGGTAAATAATATTAATAGTAATAATATCATGAATAATAAAGGCAACCTTAATACTTTTAAGTATAATAATAAGGATCTAATTAATCATAACAATGACAATGTTTATGTTCCTCCGCATAATAATAAAGTTGTTAATTTGTCGAGTGTTTCCTGGTGCGTATTTTTAGTCTTTTGGAGAGGGTTTTAAAATTTATTATGTGTGGCATTGAATTTGGAATAAGAGGATTACCAGATAATACTAAAGATGTTGTTAGACAAGACTGTGTTGTTATTATGAGGAAAGCTAAACCCCGGAGGAATAACATGAACAAGGAGGAGTTTGAGGCCCTCAAATCTTTGAACAGGAACCAAGACATTGTTGTCTTGAAGGCTGACAAAGGTGGGGCCGCTGTAATCCATGATAAGGTCGATTATCGGAAGGCGATGTTGGATCACTTGGAGAACAGTGGCAGCTATAGGAAACTTGATAAGAATCCCTTAAAAAGGATCTCTAGAATGGTGGCTCTGGCCGTAAAATCTAGTAGCTCTGTTAGCTCCCTTAGCCATAAACTTATCGAGAGTAGCCCCATCACTCCTAGAATCTATGGACTTCCGAAAATCCATAAAGAGGGAGTCCCCATTAGGTCCATTGTTAACACCATAGATGGGCCAACCTAACTTTTAACTAAATATCTAGCCTCGAAGCTTAAGCCCATTGTTGGTCAAACAGAGTCATTTGTAAAAGACTCCTCATCGTTTGTCAATGAGTTAAGTGATGTGAATTTTGATCCAGAAGACATTCTTGTAAGCTTTGATGTGGTTTCCTTGTATGCTAATATCCCTATCAAAGAAGCCTTGGATGTCATCTTTCGCCTTACTGATCCCGACATGGCTAGATTAGTCAACATCTGCCATACTTCCACTTTTTTCTGTTTCAAAGGTGAGTTCTATGAACAAACCTGTGGTATGGCCATGGGCTCACCCCTTTCCTCTATTGTCGCTAACTTGTTTATGGAAGATTTTGAATCCAAAGCTTTGGCCTCAGCTATTTTTAAACCTAAGCTTTGGAAAATATTTGTAGACGATACTTGCTCCATTTCGCAGCATGGTCCGGATAAGTTAGATCTCTTCTTTCAACATCTTAATAATCAATCTAAGTCCATTAAGTTTATCATGGAGAAAGAAGTCGATGGTTGCCTCCCTTTCCTAGATGTCCTCATTTCTAAGAAAGAGGATGGCTCGTTTTCCCATCAGGTGTTTAGGAAGAAAACCCATACTGAGCAATATCTTCATGGTAGGTCCCATCATTTCCTAGCTCAGAAACTGGGTGTTCTCTGCACTCTTTCTATCCATGCTATGAGAGTTTCTGTTAAGTTTTGGGTATGTTCTATGCTATAGCAATTTATTTCAATTTTCACAGTTAGCTCAATATCTTTTTCAGATTAGCAATCACATCAGCATTAAAGTAAACTGTAGATAGAACATAAATATAAATCGCAGAAGACAAGCCAAGATAGGAGGAGACAAGATGTGGCACTAGCCAGGGACAAACCCCAATGTGGGGAAACCCTTGATCAGTTCTTCTTTTATGTTCTTCAAAGTTCAGCGGAGAAAGAGAGAGAGATAGTACATTTACAATAGAAGTCAACATTTTGACTTTTGATATCTACATGAGATCAGTTGAAGACATATTGCTTCAACTGATTCTCCAAGGTGACTGCTTCACCTATTGTAGTGTTGCATTTCGTCCATTTGTTGCACCTTACTGTGTAGCATGATGTTGTACCATCACAGCGGTGGAACTTGATGACTGAGCTGCTCTCATCTGCTCTCATCATCATGCTACCCATTATGATGCATCTTCCATCATCATGTAGCCCTATTCATCATCATGATGCCCTTTGAGATTGCTACAAAGGTGGTCTTTACATATTCATGCACCTTACTGTAGGTTATCATGATTTGAGACTATTCATCCTTATCATTCTTCATTATGACTGAGATCACTATGCCAAGGTCATGACCATGTTCATGAGAGAGAGTTCATTTCTGTGGGATCACTGGAATCCTTCTCATCATAATTATGTCGGGACTATGACTGTATCTAGAAAGTAGTCTAAGACAAAGAGTGTCACTTCAAGACCCTCATCTTCACAAGTGTGTCGAGACTGTAATGTCGCTTCAGTGATGACTGTGATCACCGAGACTGGGAGGAGGCTGAAACTATAACAAGATAGTGAGGAGGTTGAAAATATAGTGGATAGACTTCTGACGTCCATCCTGTAACTGCCCTTCAAAACATCAGAAGTATTCGAGTTCTCTATATTGTACTCAATGTAATTTTCCTTGAGATTTCAGAGGCATCCGAGATCCTAAACCTTGTTGCAAAGATGTCTGAATTGTATGCGTATAAATGTCTCCATGACTGCGCATAAGGTGTCTCCATCGACTGTGTATAAATGTTTCCATGACTGCATATAGAGTCTCCATTGTCTGTGTATAAAGAGTATCCATGACTACGTATAAATGAGTCTTCATGACTGCGTATAGAGTCTCTATTGACTGTGTGTAAAGGGTCTTCATGACAACGTATAAATGATTCTTCATCATTGTGTATAGAATCTCTATTGACTGTCTATAAAGATTCCTTATGACTGTGTATAAATGAGTCTTCATTGACTGCGTATAAAGAGTCTTCATGACTGTGTATAAATGAGTCTTCATGACTGCGTTAGATCATCATACTGTGACTAGGGCATTAGCTTGGGCATCATCTCCAGTTAGGGCATTATACACTTAGCCCAATGTATCTTCTTAGTGTCTCTCCTTCACCAAAAA
This sequence comes from Pinus taeda, assembly GCA_000404065.3. Taxonomy (NCBI): domain Eukaryota; kingdom Viridiplantae; phylum Streptophyta; class Pinopsida; order Pinales; family Pinaceae; genus Pinus; species Pinus taeda. The sequence goes on from APFE031059349.1 coordinate 337,323, forward strand.
CCCAAAGATGTGGAGAGGAGGAGATCACATGAAGAGTGTGTGTCGAAATGACTTCAAGTCCTCTTCTATTTATACTAAGACATAGATGATGAATAGACATGTCTATTGGGTTTCTGAGCCTACATAAGATGTTGGCCAACTTCACAATATGTCTTATAACACAAATAAAGTCATAACTCTATGAATACTTGTCAGAATCGAATGATCTTTAGATCAATCCTACATCTCTCGATGAGAGGGATCCAATAAAAATATCAGCTGCCATAAATAAGATGACCCACATGGAGTTTGGTCCCAGTTTCCAATTTTAACACTCCCTCACAACTAGGGAGAACTCCATCCGCTGATCCATATGTCCGTCTGTACTATCTCTGCCATTAGTGCCCTCCACTGCTCTATTTAGCTCTACTCTCAACTTAGCTTAGCTTAGCTCTTCTCTGCTCTTCTCAGCTCAACTCTGCTCAACTCTGCTTAGCTCTGCTCTGCTTAGCTTTGCTTAACTTAGCTCAACTCTACTCTGCTCACCTTTGCTCTACTAAACCATGAAGAAGAAGAATTGATCAAGAATGTCTCATACCATTCTCCACTGACCCAAAGTCAGTCTTAGAGTGTGTATCACTGGTCCCAGAAAAGTCCTCTATTGACCAGAAGTCAGTTTTAGAGTATGTACCACTCTCACTAGTCCCAGACTAGTATCATTGATCCCAGATCAATGAAGGTCATCCTAGCATAGGGGGTACGATAGATACAACGATGCGTCCATTAGTACTAATATGGTCCCTATCCTCATTTCCTTTCTCATTGATCAGATGATAGGTACTTCCCATGAGTCCCAAACTACATGGGTAGGATGCCTCGACACGAGAACTAATTATCTTGTCCACAGGAGCGCAAATCATCTGGTCCATAGGAGAGTGAATCATCATGTCTAGTGGATGCAATGGAGAAATAACCTTTCTGGCCCATAGGAGAACGAATCATCCTGTTCCATAATCTTGACAGAGAACAAATAATCCTGGCCCATAGGAGAACTGATCATCCTATTTAGCGCACACCACCAGGGGAGGGTGAGTCACCCTGTGGTCGTATGTTTCTCCAGTAAGAACCCCAAGCCCCCGGAGCTCCCTAGATCTCAATGTATGCAACATGCAGGACCCTTTTACAAGGGTCTCTCAATGACTCCTCCAGTAAGAATCCCAAGCTCCCAGAGCTCCCTAGATCTCAATGTATGCAACATGCAGGACCCTTTTACAAGGGTCTCTCGATGACTCCAACTCATTCAGGAAAGTCACAGATTTGATCTTTCCCCGGGGCTTTGACAAAGTGTAGCGACCTGTACATCATCTCAGTGTGATGGAGCCTCCTTGCTCATCAACTTACCATATCCTAGAGAAGGCAGTATCTGATGTCTATCTGCTGGAGCAATCACTGAATACAGGATCCCTTAATAAGAGAATCATAGTGGTATTCATCATGTGTACAAACAATTCACTTAAGAGCTTCTGCAATGTAGCTTCACACGAGATCATACTCGTAGCTATGTATTGGTCTCGATGGTGCATATAGCAACTGACTTCTACTTCCTTCTCATCGATGATATCGAAGCATAATCCAAAGAGAACCAGCACTGAGAAGTGCTCTAGTGATCCTCCACACTACCTGTCCAGTCAACATTCATATAATCTGGAAGTGTATCCCAATCCATGAGAGATTATGCCCTAAAGATATCTCAAAATATTCTAGGCATCAATCCAGTGATGCTCAATCAAATATGAGCTCACCATGCTAACTGCAAAACATATGTCTGAACAGAAGTTCACAAAGAATATCAACAAGAATGATTTTATGAAACTCAGAGGTATTTCCCAAATCTAGTCTGACATCACTACCATATAGCTTCTTAAAGTTAAGATCCACAAGGCAACCATAGGCTTGAAGTTTTATCATTCTGCATCCAAAATCCAACTCCCTCTTACTTTTGCAAATGAGAGGGTCTGCACCTGTCAGAAATAGGTCATCCTCATAGGGTGTCGGTATAAGAGGTCTATCATCCACAACTTTCAGGTAATGGTTTGGATCAGTTTCACTCCTAGTGAAACTTACATCCATGTGAGATTCCTCATCATCAATCTCAAACCCCTTGGGTTGTTCCAAACCTATGGATCTGCTACATGAGGGGAATGGTCCCCTTGTAAGATTTTCCTTTGGTACATCTTAGACATGTACTTTCATGCTCTTTTTGAATTCAGGCATCCATATCACCATCTGATTCACAGCCCTTCAGTGCTATGTGTCAATGGACATGGTCCCCAGTGGACAACCCTGAACTCAAAAACATCTTTGAAAATTATATTTTCAAACATGTACCTTTCCATCGATGAGCCCCACCTTATAACCTTTGACTTCCATTGCTCGAATGGACACCAAGTTCTTCTTGCGATCAGGTACATAAAAAAGATTTTGTAAATGGATTGAGTTCCATCACTCAATTGAGGGATAACATTCCCTACACCCTTTCATGGATAGGTGGCATTGGCTCCAAGTATAATCCACGATTGTTTCCATCTCTACCAAATTAGAGAGTGCATCCATCTATCCAATGAAGTGCCTTGAAGCACTACAATCTAAAATCCAGATTCCCAAAGAATCTGAAGGAGAGGGCCAATACAAGATAATGTTTCTTTATCTTATCAGAAACAACATTTGATTCTTCATACCTGGGGTTCCTTTCTTTCTTTGAAGAGTTGACCATTTCCTTGATGACCTGCATTACCAATCATTTCTTTGATCAATGAAGATGTCCCTGGAATGATTGTTATCTTCATCAAGAGATGTGTCTTTTCCATTCATACACTCCTTTTCATAATGGTTGAACTTATTGCAGCCAAGGTAGCTACCTTTCCTTCCACCCTTAGATTCAAACTTCCCAATGAAGTGATATCTAGGTAGGCTGTCAGAAACTTTTGTTGCGCCATTTTGATAACATTCTCTACTTCCACTTCACCCTCAGTGAATTTGAAGAGGGATGAGGAACCTATTGATTCTTTTGTCCTTTCCCAACTATCTTCGGTGATTTCTCTTTCACTCTTGCTTGGGCATTGTGTTCACCTCAGCTCTGATACTATGTTAAGTTTTAGGTATGTTCTATGCTAGAGCAATTTATTTCAATTTTCACAGTTAGCTCAATATCATTTCCAGATAAGCAATCACATCAACATTAAAGTAAAATACAGATAGAACATAAATATAAATCATAGAAGACAAGCCAAGATAAGAGGACACAAGATGTGGCACTAGCCAGTGACAAACCCCAATGTGGGGAAACCCTTGATCAATACTTCTTTTATGTTCATCAAAGTTCAGTAGAGAAAGAGAGAGGGATAGTACATTTTCAATAGAATTCAACATTGTGACTTTTGATATTTGCATGAGATTAGTTGAAGACATATTGCTTCAACTGATTCTCCAAGGTGATTGCTTCACCTATCGTTGTGTTGCATTTCATCCATTTGCTGCACCTTACCGTGTAGCACCATGCTGTACCATCACACTTCTGGACCTTGATGAGTAAGCTACTCTCATCTGCTGTCATCATCATTCCAACCATTATCTTGCATATTCCATCATCATGCAGCCCTATTCATCATCATGCTGCCCTTTGAGATTGCTACATAGGTGGTCTCTACATATTCCTGCACCTTATTGTAGGTTATCATGATCTGAGACTGTTCATCCTTATCATTCTTCATTATGACTGAGATCACTATGACGAGGTCATGACCATGTTCATGAGACAGAGTGCATTTCTGTGGGATGACTAGAATTCTTCTCATCATAATTATGTCAGGAATATGACTGTATCTAGAAAGTAGTTTGAGACAAAGATTGTCACTTCAAGGCCCTCGTCTTCACCAGTATGCCGAGACTATAATGTTGCTTCAGTGATGACTGTGATCACCGAGACTGGAGGAGGTTGAAACTATAACAAGACAGTGACGAGGCCGAAAATATAGTGGACAAACTTTCGACATCCATCTTGTATCTGCCCTTCAAAACATCATAAGTATCCAAGTTCTCTATACTGTACTCACTATAATTTTCCTTGAGATTTCAGAGGCATCTGAGATCCTAAACCTCATTGCAAATATGTTTGAATTGTATGCGTATAAATTTCTCCATGAATACACATAAGGTGTCTCCATTGACTGTGTATAAATGTTTCCATGACTGTGTATAGAGTCTCCATTGTCTGCATATAAAGAGTCTCCATGACTACTTATAAATGAGTCTTCATGACTGTGTATAGAGTCTCTATTAACTGCATATAAAGAGTCTTCATGACAGTGTATAAATGACCCTTCATGACTGTGTATAGAGTCTCTATTGACTACGTATAAAGAGTCTTCATGACTGCGTATAAATGAGTCTCCATTGACTGCGTATAAAGAGTCTTCATGACTGTGTATAAATGAGGCTTCATGACTACATTGGATCATCATACTATGGCTGGGGCATTAGCTAGGGCATCATCTGCAGCTAGGGCATTATACACTTAGCCCAACGTATCTTCTTAGTGTCTCTCCTTCACCAAAAACCCAAAGACGTGGAGAGGAAGAGATCACATGAAGAGTGTGTGTCAAAATGACTTCAAGTCCTCTTCTATTTATACTAAAATGTATATGATGAATAGACATGTCTATTGGGTTTCTGAGCCTACATAAGACATTGGCCGACTTGACAATATGTCTTATAACAGAAATAAATTCATAACTCCATGAATACTTGTTGGAATCGGATGGTCTTTAGATCAATCCTACACCTCTCGATGAGAGGGATCCAATAAAAATATTAGATGCCATAAATATGATGACCCACATGGAGTTTTTTTCCTAGTTGTGAATTTTAACACTCTCTCTCAACTAGGGAGAACTCCATCCACTGATCCATATGTTCAACTGTACTATCTTTGCCATCAGTGCCCTGCACTGCTCTCTTCAGCTCTTCTCAGCTCTGCTCTTCTCTGCTTTGCTCAGCCCTTCTCAGCTCTTCTCTGCTCTGCTCAACGCTGCTCAGCTCAACTCTACTCTGCTCAACTTTCCTCGGCTTTGCTCAGCTCTTCTCTGCTCAACTTTGCTCTGGTGAACCATGAAGAAGAAGAATTGATCAAGAATGTCTCATACCATTCTCCACTGACCTGAAGTCAGTCTCATAGTGTGTACCATTGGTACCAGACCAGTCCTTTACCGACCCGAAGTCAGTTTCAGAGTATGTACCACTCTCACTGGTCCCAGACTAGTATCATTGATCCCAAATCAGTGAAGGTCATCCTAGCATAGGGAGTACGGTAGATACAACGATATGTCTATTGGTACTACTACAGTCCCTATCCTCATTTCCCTGCTCATTGATAAGATGAGAGGTACTTCCCATGAGTCCCAGACTACATGGGTAGGATGCCTCGACAAGAAAACTAACTATCCTGTCCATAGGAGAGTGAATCATCCTATCCATAGGAGAGCGAATGATCCTGTCTAGTGGATGCCACAGAGAACTAATCATCTTGGCCCATAGGAGAACGAATCATCCTGCTCCATAATTGCCATGGAGAACAAATCATCCTGACCCACAGGAGAACTAATCATCTTGTTTAGCACGCACCACAAGGGGAGGGTGAGTCACCCTGTGGTCGTATGTTGCTCCAGTAAGAACCCCAAGCCCCTAGAGCTCCCAGAGCTCAATGTATGCAACATGCAGGACCCGTTTACAAGGGTCTCTCAATGACTCCAAGTCATTCGAGAAATCACAAATTTGATCTTTCCCTGGGGCTTTGACAAAGTGTAGCAACTTGTACATCATCTCAATGTGATGGAGCCTCCATTCTCATCGAATTACCATATCCTAGATAAGGAAGTATCTAATGTCTATCTACTGGAGCAATCATCAAATACAAGATTCCTTAATAAGAGAATCACAGTGGTATTCATCATGTGTACAAATAGCTCACTTAAGAGCTTCTGCAATGCAGCTTCACACGAGATCATACTCGTAGCTATGTATTGGTCTCAGCGGTGCTTATAGCAACTGACTTCTGCTTCCTGCTCATCCATGATATCAAGGTAGAATCCAAAGAGAACCAACACTGAGAAGTGCTCTAGTGATCCTCCACACTACCTGCCCAGCCAACATTTGAATAATTTGATAGTGTATCCTAATCCGTGAGAGATTGTGTCCCAAAGATATCTTAGAATATTCTAGGCATCAATCCAGTGAGGCTCAATCAAATATGAGCTCACCATGCTAACTACAAAACATATGTCCAGACAGAAGTTCACAGAGAACATAAATGCAAATGAGTTTATGAAACTTAGAGGTATTTCCCAAATCTGGTCTTACATCACTGCCATATAACTTCTGAAGGTTAATATCCATGAGGCAACCATAGGCTTGCAATTTTATCATTCCGCATCCAGAAACCATCTCCCTCTTACTTATGCAAATGAGAGGTTCTGCACCTATCAGAAATAGGTTGTCCTCATAGGGTGTCAGTATGAGAGGTCTATCATGCACAACCTTTGGGTAAAATTTTGAATCAGTTTCACTCCTAGAGAATTTTAGCTTCATCTGACAGCTATCAGTCCTCTTGTACTACACCCAGGGAGTTTTTCTTCAAGCCATAGAGGGCTTTCTTCGACTTACATATGTGAGATTCCTGATCATCAATCTCAAACCCTTCTGGTTGTTCCAAACCTGAGGATCTGCTACATGAGGGGAATGGTCCCCTTAGAAGATTTTCCTTTGGTACATCTCAGACATGTACTTTGATGATCTTTTTGAATTCAGGCATCCCTATCACCATCTGACTCACAGACCTTCGGTGCTATGTGTCAATGGACATGGTCCTCAGTGAAAAACCCTAAACTCAAAAACATCTTTGAAAATTCTATTTTCAAACATGTACCTTTCCATCGATGAGAGCCACCTTAAGACCTTTGACTTCCATTACTGCAACGAACACCAGGTTCTTCTTGTGATTAGGTACATAAAAGAGATTTTGTAAATGAATCGAGTTACCCTCATCCAATTGAGGGATAACATTACCTACACCCTTTTTGGGATAGGTGCAATCGCCTCCAAGTATAATCCACAATTGTTTCCATCTCTACGAAATTAGAGAGTGCACCCAGCTATCCGATGAAGTGCCTTGAAGCATTACAATCTATAAGCTAGATTCCCAAAGAATCTGAAGGAGAGGGCCAATACAAGATAACGCTTGTTTATCTTATTAGAAACAACATTTGATTGTTCATACCTAGGGTTCCTTGATTTCTTTGAAGAGTCGACCATTTCCTTGATGACCTCCATTACTAGTCATTCCTTTGATCATTGAAGATGTCCCTGGAATGATTGTTATCTTCATTAAAAGATGTGTCTCTGCCATTTAGACACTCCTTTGCATAATGGCTGAACTTATTGCAACCAAGGCATTTGCCTTTCCTTCCACCCTTAGATCTGAACGTCCCAATGAAGTGATGTTTAGGTAGGCCATCATAAAATTTTGCTGCACAATTCTAATAATATTCTCTGCTTCCACCTCAACCTCGGTGAATTTGAAGAGGGATGAGGAACATATTAATCCTTTTGTCCTTTCCCAATTATCTTCAGTGATTTCTCTTTCACTCTTGCTTGGGCATTTTGTTCACCTCAACTCTGATGCCATGTTAAGTTTTGGGTATGTTCTATGCTACAACAATTTATTTCAATTTTCACAATTAGCTCCATATCTTTTCCAGATTAGCAATCACATCAGCATTAAAGTAAACTGCAGATAGAACATAACTATAAATCACAAAAGACAAGCCAAGATAAGAGGACACAAGATGTGGCGCTAGCTTGGGACAAACCCCAATGTGGGGAAACCCTTGATAAATTCTTATTTTATGTTCTTCAAAGTTCAGTAGAGAAAGAGAGAGAGATAGTACATTTACAATAGAAGTTAACATTTTGACTTTTGATATCTGCATGAGATCAGTTGAAGACATATTTCTTCAATCGATTCTCCATGGTGACTGCTTCACCTATCGTAGGGTTGCATTTCATCCATTTGTTGTACCTTACCATGTAGCATCATGTTGTACCATCACAGTGTTGGACCTTGATGACTGAGCTGCTCTCATCATCATGTTGCCCATTATGCTACATCTTCCATCATCATGCTGCTTCTTACTTAACATGACCATTATGTTGTATCTTCCATTATCATGCAGCCCTATTCATCATCATGCTGCCCTTTGAGATTGCTATAGAGGTGGTCTCTAAATATTCCTGCACCTTACTATAGGTTATCATGATCTGAGACTGTTCATCCTTATCATTCTTCATTATGACTGAGATCACTATGACGAGGTCATGACCATTTTCATGAGACAAAGTGCATTTCTGTTGTATCAATGGAATCCTTCTCATCATAATTATGGTGGGACTATGACTGTATATAGAAAGTAGTCTGAGACAAAGAGTGTCACTTCAAGACCCTCGTCTTCACAAGTATGTCGAGACTGTCATGTTGCTCCAGTGATGACTGTGATCACTGAGACTAGGAGGAGGCTGAAACTATAACAAGACAGTGAGGAGGTTGAAAATATAGTGGAAAAACTTCCGATATCCATCCTATAACTTCCCTTTAAAACATAAAATGTATCTGAGTTCTCTATACTGTACTCATTGTAATTTTCCTTAAGATTTCAGAGGCATTCGAGATCCTAAACCTCATTGCAAAGATATCTGAATTGTATACGTATAAATGTCTCCATGGCTGTGCATAAGGTGTCTCCATTGACTGTGTATAAATGTTTCCATGAATGCATATAGAGTCTCCATTGTCTACGTATAAAGAGTCTCCATTACTGTGTATAAATGAGTCTTCATGACTGCGTATAGAGTCTCTATTGACAGCGTATAGAGTCTCTATTGACTGCGTATAAAGAGTCTTCATGACAGCTTATAAATGAGTCTTCATGACTACGTATGGAGTCTCTATTGACTGCATATAAAGAGTCTTCATGACTATGTATAAATGAGTCTTCATTGACTGTGTATAAAGAGTCTTCATGACTATGTATAAATGAGTCTTCATGACTGCGTTGGATCATCATACTGTGGCTAGGGAATTAGCCACAACATCATCTACAGTTAGGGCATTATACACTTAGCCCAACGTATATTCTTAGTGTCTCTCCTTCACAAAAAACCCAAAGATGTGGAGAGGAGGAGATCACGTGAAGAGTGTGTGTCAAAATGACTTCAAGTCCTCTTCTATTTATACTAAAATGTAGATGATGAATAGACATGTCTATTGGGCTTCTGAGCCTACATAAGATGTTGGCCGACTTGACAATATGTCTTATAACAAAAATAACTTCATAACTCCATGAACACTTGCACAATCGGATGATCTTTAGATCAATCCTACACCTCTCGATGAGAGGGATCCAATGAAAATATCAGCTGCCATAAATAAGATGATCCACATGGATATTGGCCCTTGTTGCCAATTTTAATAGTTTCTAATGTCGACCATTTTTCCAAAGAGAAATCCCATCTCTTGAATGTTTTTGCTAATAGTGGTTACAATAAGAAACAAGGCCTTAAAGGCTTCCTCAAAGCTGGAAAAAGTCCTAAGGTTAAGATTTACTGTAATGATCGTAGTTCTGGAGTTCACCTCCCTTTCATGAAAGGGATGACTGATAGAATTGTGAGTCATCAAGAAGCACAACATTACCTACATCTTTCGACCCCTTATTACCATTAGCAGTTCCTTGAAATCAGTAAAAGACCCCGTTGACCCCAAAGATATGAAAGGTGTTTATGGCATCCCTTGCTCTTGTGGAACATCATACATTGGTGAAACATGTCATTCTATTAATCAAAGGATAAAGGAACACGTTGTAGATGTAAAGCATGGGAGGACCCACTCTTCGGCCTTAGCAAAACATGTTGAGAAGACCAAACATCAGATATGCATTGAAGAGGCTAAGGTCATTGTGAAGATTTCTCAATTTCATCATGTAAATTTAGGGAAGCCATTGAAATCAAGAAGAGGCCTAGTAATCTTAATACGGATGATGGTTGGAAAATCAGCAGTTGCTGGATTCCAGCTCTTTCCTCTTAGTTCCCTCCCTCCTCCCTACTCCTTCCTCCCTTTCATGTCTATTTTTCCTCTTTTTGATTTTTCCCCACTTGAAGTTTTTTTTTTTGAAACAGCTACAATATATGAGATAATAAAATAGTAATTAACTAATATTAAAATACATTTAAATATGTTGGGTTATGTTATATTATTTCCACGACTAGCCCATGTAGTTAACTAGGCGGTTAGAGTGGGGGTAAAACACCCCCCCACCCCCTTCGTTGCATCGATTGTGTAGCAGGGGAGGGGGGTCACAAGGGGTTTGAGGGGTACCCTTAACCCCACTTTATGGGGTCCGGGGCCACCTATGGTTTTGTGCATGATTTTCACACATGTTTTTGGATGCGATGGTTTTCGGT
>APFE031059349.1:351098-381711 GCA_000404065.3 Pinus taeda
CTTATACATACTCAAAGGAGGAAAACAATAATGCTATCTAAGAAAAATAGATGAAAACCGGTTCTAGCATAGAATATTAAGACATATAAGCTTTTCTCAAATAAAAAAAGCATACAGGCTCAAGGTAGTTCGTGATCTTCCAGATATCAGCATCCCAGAAAATACCATATGAAAACCATGTCAAATCGGTAAGAAAACTAGAGTTCGCTTCATTGAAAAGGAAGGGTCATCAAGTAAGCCTCTTGCACTTATCGATACTAATTTATGTGGACCAACAAGGAAAAAGTCACCTCGTGGAGAAGAATACTTTATTTTGTTTATTGATGATTTTTCCAGAATGTGTTGGATAGGTCTTCTAAAGCATAAATATGAAGCATTTGAAAATTTTCAAGCCTTCAAAGCTTTGGTTGAAAATGAATCAAATCGAAAAATCAAATGTCTCAAATCTAATCGAGGGGGAGAATTCATATCAGATGAATTATTTGACTTTTGTGAGCAACATGGAATAAAAAGGTAATTCTCCACCGCAAGAACTCCTCAACAAAATGGCGTGGTGGAAAGGATGAATAGAACAGTTCAACAAATTGCTCGAGCTATGCTAGATGAATCTAGAACTTCTGCAACCTTTTGGGGTGAAGTTGCATTTGTTGCCGTGACTATTCTCAACAAAGAAAATGTTCAGGTAAATAGTAGCCAAACTCCACATGAACTTTGGTATGGTAAGCCTCCTACTATAAAAGACTTTAAAGTTGTTGGAAACAAATGTTTTATCAAAAGGAGTGATGAAAAAATTGGTAAGTTTGAACCCAGAGTAGACAAAGGTATTTTTCTTGGTTATTCTTCCAGAAGTAAAGGATACAAATGTTATAATAAAAGACTTTGGAAAATTGTTGAAAGCATTGATGTTGTAGTTGATGAAGCATGCAGAAATCTAGAACAGTGAAATCAATAGAGGAATATGACAATGAGGAAGCTGGGGATTTTTTTCCCACATCAAATCAAAATGATATTGAAGAAGAAACCAATGAAGCACCAAAAGAAGATATAGCAGATAGGGAAAAGACTCCATCCAGGTATTTTCAGAAGAATCATCCAAAATCTCAAATTCTAGGAGAAAAGGGGCCTGGAGTACAAACAAGAACTCTTACAGGAACCTCAAGTTATCTAGCATTACTATCCTCTATAGAACCTCAAAATGTAAATGAAGCTTGCGAAGATGAATGTTGGGTCAAGGCCATGGATGAAGAATTAGATCAAATTGAAAAGAATGATACTTCAGAGTTAGTTCCTAGATATCATGATAAAAATATTATAGGAACAAAATGGATATTTAAGAATAAACTGAATGGAAATGGAGAAGTTATTAAAAACAAGGCAAGACTTGTTTGCAAAGAGTATGCCCAACAAGAAGGTATATATTTTGAAGAAACTTTTGCACCCGTTGCCAGACTTGAAGCCATAAAGATGTTTCTTGCACTCTCTAGTTTTCGAAAATTACAAGTATATCAAATGGATGTAAAATTAGCTTTTCTTAATGGAGATTTAGAAGAAGAAGTTTATATTGAACAAACAAAAGGATTCATTCTTGGAAATTATGCAAAACTTGTATGTAGACTCAAAAAGGTTGTCTATGGTCTAAAACAGGCTCCAAGGGCTTGGTATTACTGCCTTGAAAAATATCTACAACAAAAGGGCTTTACGAAAAGTTCTGCAAATAGCAATTTATACACAAAGATTGAAAATGATAAATTGCAAATTATTGTTGTTTATGTTGATGATATCATTTTTGGTAGCAATGAAGAATCCACGAGTCGGAATTTTGCTTCAGTAATGCAGCAAGAATTTGAAATGTCATTGCTTGGTGAACTTACTTATTTTCTTGATCTACAAGTTCAGCAAACAAAAGATGGTATCTTTATCTTACAAACCAAATATCTCAAGTAGATCTTCAAAAAGTACGGAATGGAAGATGCTAAACCAATATGTACTCCAATGGTAACAGGATACAGTCTAAGCTCTAATGATGAATCACCAGCAGTAAACTAACCAACTTACAAATTTATGATTGGAAGTTTGCTTTATCTAACAGGTACCAGACTTGGCATCATGCATGCAGTAGGAATTGTTGGAAGGTTCCAAGAAAATCCAAAGGAATCACATCTCTGGGCAGTCAAAAGAATTTTCAAATATCTTCAAGGAACTCAAGACTTTGGACTATGGTATCCTAAAGATACAAACCTTACTCTTCATGCATATACAAATGTTGATTAGGTAGGAAGTGTTGATGATCAAAAGAGCACTAGCGGTGGTGCATTCTATATGGGTTCTCGATTAGTATCTTGGTTCAGCAAGAAACAAAGTTCGATTGCTTTATCTACAGTTGAAGCAGAATATGTGGATGTTGCATCTTGATGCACACAACTACTTTGGATGATGCAAACTTTGCAAGACATTCAGATCACACGTCCTCCACGCATCTCCATTCTATGTGATAATACAAGTGCCATCAGTATTTCAAAAAATCCTGTCATGCACTCCAAGACCAGACACATACCCATCAAGTAACATTTTCTACGAGAACAAGTGCTTGAACAAAAGGTCAAATTGGAGTATGTTCCCTCCAAAGAATAGGTTGATAATATATTCACTAAACTACTATCCAGTGAAACATTTGAATATCTCAGACAAAAGCTGGGAGTAGTTGTTGCATCATCCTGCTGTTAAATCTAGTTTTTCAGAGGAAGGTTATTATACACAAGTTTCATGAAGTATAGTCACGTATACACACGGGTTTTTGTGGCTAAAGAGGCGTATATGTTTTTTTGAAAGGAAAAACAGTGGGTCGGACTCTGATATGGGTGCTCTGTCTGATGTTATGATTACAATCTAACAATATGCTTTGTTCATTAATTTTTATCTGGCTGGCAAAGATGCCTTGATTAATGACTTTGTTAACAGTGCACAGGTAGCACAAGTTCAGGGGGAGCATTAGCCTTCACACGCATTCTGCATTGTTGGCATTATGGTTGCTGAGTCCAGCTATGGCTTTAGATATTTATACCATTTGTTGCTGAAGTCATGTAAAAGTCTAGGTTGTGATATGACTTCTCATACATTTGAATGAGTCCTATTGGACAAATGATGTAATTTGTAACCCCACTTTGCATGGGATGGATGATGTAATATTTATTGTATTTCTATCATGTATAATTAATTGGTATATCCCCACTTGGTTGGGTGGATGAGTCAAATTTGGTATATCCCCACTTGATTGGGAGATTGATGTATGTATGAGTCATTAGTGATAGGGAGGTCAAACTCACATAGTTGAGTTATAGAGTCATGTTACTCTTTTGGAAAATATTTTTGCAGACTCTACATGTGCTCAGGGGGAGCATGGACAGTTAGTGCATCACAACATGTACAATGATATCAGAACATGCACAAAGAGGAAGTTTAATCAGAGAATTCGGCATGTGCCTAGGGGGAGCATGATCATATTCATTTGTTCAGATATGAAGAGTATCTTGGTTTTCCCTTTGCTCTTGATGTCATAGGGGGAGAGAATTTTGGTTTTGCTTATTATCTATAACAATTTCTACAACTTGCATAAATCAACACCATCATGGTTTTCGTCAAGTCCAAAGGGGGAGATTTTTGGCATTATGATACAAGTGTTGTCCTTGATGGCAACTCACTCATAGGTCAATTCAATTTTGGTAAAAGGAAACTTACAATACAACAGGTATATTCAGAGGTTACAAGGCAATGGTACAGAAAAATAAGAAGATTGAACTAAGATATATTGGTTAGAATAAAAAAGGTAAAGGAAAAAGTTGATACACAATGGTCCACTTAGCAAAACAACATATACACATTGTTCCACATAACAAAAAGAGTGTATACATATACACACACTCCCACAGAAAGAAAAACGCGTACATGATTGGAAAACCTAGGTTTTGGTCCAAGGTATTTTGTCCATGGTACTGACCCTAGGTACTTGGTCCGTGGTATTGACCCTAGGTATTTGGTCCAAGGTATTGGTCCTAAGTGGTTTTGTTCCAAGGTATTGACAAAGGGCCTAAAGCTATATAAGGAGGAGAAGATCATAAGGCCAAGTTTGTAAGTGTATGGGTTTCTAAGGAATAATTCTATCTGAATTATATTTTATGTTGCAGGGTCTATGTTTGTGATTTGATCTAAAATACTTTGTGCACCTTGAATTCAATGTTGGATCAGGATCATGAGACCTGAAGTGACTTATTATTGGATAATTTGATTGGGTTAGATCTGAATGTGTACACCTGTTTTATTCTTTAAATGTCATGATTTGGGTTTGTCTGAAGTTCAGAAGTGCAAAAAAGTTATGAGCTGATATTTGTAGATATGTATGTTGGTTCATCTCTTTAAAGGCACATGTACACATAGTTTATACTCTTCAAAATAGTATGTACAAGAGAAAAGCTTCTTTTTCAGATCTGACTGATCTATCTGATCAAATTTTGTTGTTTTACTGTTGTCTACCAATGAAGTCTTCTTAGATCTGAATGTAAAACTAAATGCATAAGGAGGTTGGTATTTGATTGATTGAATGTATAAGTGAGAAAGAGTGATATATGTCCCTACTTGTGTAAAGCTCTATACGTTTACAGTAGATATTCAGTATATTGTTGGTTGGTACAGACTTGATTCAAAAGTTTATGTTTGAAGTAGTTTTGAAGGTATACGCAGGTTTGATTAATGGAAGTAGCGTATACATGGAGTTTGGGTTCAGTCAAGTAGCGTATACACTTTTATGCATGTTTTTTGAGGTTACAGCTGGTTATGAATGATGATGCAGGTTTCTAGGTTCAACACAGTGTTCTGGTGTCAATGATCTGATTGTTCAGGTTAACTGAACGTTGGATGATGCAGTTTAAGTTTAAAAGTTTTTTATGGGTCCAGCATTAAAATTGGATGAAATGTGGCCTTCAGATTGTGGTGTTGTGATCGAGGAGTATCAAGTCTAAAAAATTCATGAAACATGGTCCTTGGAGGAAGAAAGAAGGTCGTAAGCTTCTGTAGGTCAGCGCCTACATATTAGTAAATAAATTCGCTTGTACAAGAGCTAGGGTGTTGTAGCTCCCTTCCAGTACAAGTTGGAAAATGAGAGAAGGTTGTAGCCTTCTATAGGTGGGTGCCTACGTACTTGTATGAGTTTGCACTAGTACAAGATTATAAACAAATTTTCTTATTATTAAAAGAAGATAAAGATGACAACAGCAGGTGGTTTTCACCCACATTGGTTTTCCACCTTAAATCTTGGTGTTAATGCATGTTGCTTATGTGTGATGCTTTATTATGATTTTATTGCATTGTATAATAAGTTACTAATGTACTGGTTTAAGATCAGCACATGCTAAATTGTCTAAATCACAAGTTATCTGGATATACGCTGGTTTCTCTAATCACAGTTGTGTGTACATGCTAGTTCACTTCACTGAAGTAGCGTATATAAATATTTTTGGGAAATAAAATTATTGATCTGATAATACTGATTCACCCACCTCTCAATAATATTTCCAATAGAGTCTGGTCGTCAAAACTTCAGCAAAAATGACTAAGTGTGTGAACATTTGAAAGATGCGTAGGTGATCATACGAACACACACGTGCATGACTTGACGACAAAATGACCAAACCATCGAGAGACACATGTTTAACATGACTGACCAACTGTGCAAGCAACAAGCGCGACACTCATGATTGATCATTCATGATCAAGACAACACTTGCGCAATAGTGAATGTGACTCGGTGTGTGAGTGTGACAGATGCTTTCATGGAGAACACAACAAACACATACGAAGCAAAGACTTTGAGCATAACTAGAAAATTGTTGCAAGCATGAATTAGACATCAACATGTAGATACTTGAGAGCAATAAACAAGTAAGGCGAATGTAAAGACTCACACGAGCTCACAGAGTGAACCCGAGTGTGTGTCGTCATCAAGTGAAACTCTCCAAGGGAGGCTTCGAAATTGGTACGGGCCAAAATTTTGGAGGGTGGTTGTAGTTGCTACAACACTTGGCAACACACTCGTAGAACTCCAGCTTCTATGTTTCAGTTCATTGCTAGCACAGGGCCTTGGTCTTTCATGACATACTGAATCATTGTGTAGGTTACTTTAGTTTCCCCACTTACCCCAAGGACATACATGGTTCACCCTTTGCCAATTCAGTCAAACAAAATCAAAAGTTCAACGTAGATCTCAGTGCTTTGAATTCGAGAAGGGTAGTTTAATTTTCGAGTTGAGGATTTTCAAAGTATAATTTATCATCTTTGGTGTTACTCCATTGCCAGCAAGCCTGGACAGTACCCTACTGGAGTCATTCAGCAACACACACATTACTCCACTGCCAACAAGCATAATCAGTACCCCAGTGGAGTTGCATGCTTCACCTCTCTGCACAGGAATCCTTTCTCTTCTTTCGCCTTTGTATTTTTTAAGAGAACTGTGCATAGGAACTTATTTATTTTTCGGATGGAAGAGGGATCCCGACTTATTGAGAGCGGAAGAGGTTGTTCCTTCATAGAAGCATGTAAGACCTCTGACATAGGTTTACTCATTTAGATTTCTCCCCTTCTTTGTTTCTACTAATTGGATTAGCTTCAACACATAAAGCAGAAGGCTAAGTAAAGGCATGGGGCTTCCCAATGTGAAGACAGGTTCACAGTTGGACCAAATCTTCCCTTACAAATGGTTTGTATTTTCTGTCAAGACTTCATCGGCCGAAGGTTGCAACCAAGCATAGAGAAAATGGACACAAGACTAGCCAAGTGCTTCAGTGTCACAAGTCTCTTCAAATTTCAGTGACATACTCTATTCAAAAGCTAAAACATAGTAGTTGGTAGCACTTATTTATGCAAACAAAAATAGTAATATATCAAACAAACAAAATGCATGTGAACAAAAATAGTAATCAGAATAAAAAAAAGCAGAAGCAAAGATAATAAGCAAAACAAACCAAATGAAACAACAAGCAACAACTAGACTATGTACAAGGCACGGGCGTGGCTCGACCTACCGAATTAATGTTTGAGGACTTGGCCGTTTGATAGGAAGATTATTGATCCTCCCATCGAGTGATTGAAAATGATAGGTGTGTGACCTAAGTTTCTCGTTGACCAGTGGCAGTCCACCAAGCTCAGCTATCGAAACTTGGTGGCATGCCAAAAAACCTTCAAGTGAAGACAACACTATTGTCTCAAGTATTGTGTGCATCATGAGCTCAGACGATGGCACAAGGTAATTGCTTTTACTCCAAGAATGGTTCAAGTTTTTGAAGTCAATGCGTAAGTGGATCTTCCTAGATTTATTATGTGGAGGATTTAAATTATAAAACCAAGTGTGATGATGAACTTTGCAAGTAATACAAACACTTAAAAGGTTAATCAATCTATTCGGTGAAATGAGTACAAACAACATGTATGTGTTACCTATTTTTTGTTGTCATGGCTTGTCTTCTCCTTTACTTGGAATCTCATGTTGGATTGCTCATATGTAGTGGGTACTTAGGTCATCATCTACTCGTGTAGGACCATCCTAGTACTATTCGATCAAGCGGTCAACGATTGGCCACTGCTACAGTGTGTAACTTGTACCAAGATTAGCCATCTTCAGATCATGGTGGATCCCCAAGTTGCTCTGTTTTTTCATAGTGTTTGTCTTTCATGTGTTCAGCATGAGTGATTCAACATCATTGTTTGTGACTCCAAAGTTCAAATAGCTTGAAATCGTGAATAGTTCATTGTTTTGGATGACTGAGATGCACTTGGTCCTTGAGTCACCATGCATTCTTGATTTATCAAGACTTATGGTCCACAAATTTTCTGTACATGGACCGTTTAGCGTGATTATACAGCTCATACTACCGATGTTGCTACTACTACTACTAATAGAAAAACAAATTGTACAAGTTTCATTATCATCAGTTGGGCAAGGAAGGAGTCCCAACTGCTTTTTTGATGAGGTTGGGGTTTGCCGTGTAAGATAACACTCCAATGTCTTTTCTAGGAAGAAGTTGCCAAACATGAGTTCTATGAAGGCCAATGGTTCGTTCTCACCATCAAGGGGAGTGACATTGTGTTCATATACCTCTTGGATAGCACCCAAATTTGGTTGCATTTGCCCTTGTACGAAAGCCACAGGTGACACCAGTCTGTAGAAAAGTATCCATCTAGCTTGTTGGACCAATCTCTGCTGAGAAGAAGAGCATATGCTTCCAGTATGTCCACAACAATTATATTGATGCAATGGTAGACTTGATTGTCATGGGATAGTCAGATGATCACATGTCTTAGTTCACCAATGGCTAGTGCTGATGTTCTATCAAGTTGGATGATTCTCGTAGATGTTTTGCTCCATTGTGCATTGATCTTCTTAGCAATGGAGACCAGCATGACATTGGCTATTGCACCAGAATGAAAAAAACAGTTGTGGACATTTTAGTTGAAAATTTTGAATGAAAGCAGGAATGGGGGACAACCTGAGTTTGCTTCTTCCATTCGGAGTGTATTGAGCACAGTGGATAGTGATCTAGGAGGTGTGCATGCTCCCTTATTGGTAGAGGCCCCACTGTCTATTTCCGTTTGTCCCAATGCATGCAACAGGATATCTCGCTAGCTATAGAATTTGGCTAACTGGAACAAACTGATGTTCATTCAATTTTTCTTCAGGTTAATGACTATGTTGTAATCTAAAGGTGGTAGACTCGCCGAGGTGTCTAGGGTGGAATGGATGCTCGTGCTATGTGGCAGATTGTTCTGCGACTTGCTTCTCACGGATGTGTTCTTATCCGTTGTTGTCTTCCCAGACTTGCTTTGTGTTTGTTGCTTTGAGGCAGCTGGTGGATCAACCTTATTTATCAGTCGTCTCACTTTCTCTGCAACTCCTCAAGTGTCGGGGGAGCCCCTTTACTCCTAATATTATAGCGATCATTTTGCTTTTGGGGCTGCTTCTTGGTGTTCATCCTCGAGACTACTAGCGAGCACTAATATGCATTCACCACATGCCCAGAACTTGGTGTTTCATCAGGTGCAACCTCTTTGTTATCATCAACGTCTTCTGGTTTCTCTTGTATGTCGCCATCCACATCGAGTGTATGAGTATAGACAGAGGTAACAACTCGCTTCCAATCTTAATAAGAGTTCTTGAGATGAAATTATACATGGAAGGAAGAGTACTTGGGATCAGTGCATTGATCGAGTTGGAACATAGGCTTCTACACAAATTTGGAACTGAACTAGTTGTTGCTTGATGAGTCGGTCGATGAACTGCTTGCCTATCTTTGTCTGAGGGAACAACCCATTGGCTGCTGGGTTCATTGGTAGCCATATCTGCGTAATTCCCAGAGGGAACTGCCAGTTGGCTGCTTAGTCACTGGCAATAGAAACTGCACAATTCTTGGAGGGAACATGCAGTCTGTTTCTGGGAAAATTTCATTAAGGTTGGGAGGTCGTCTTGCTGATCATCTCTGCGCAATTTCTGAGTTGAGCTGACTGATGGGCAGCAGGAGGCCTGCTCATGAGCACTGTGAAATTTCTGAGATGAATATTTGGTCGACTGTCCGAGTGGCCAGTATGAGTGTTGTTTGAGTTGCTTGCAGGTAGCGCAACTTGAAATAACTAGCTTAGTGCTTTTCCGCTGCTATGGTTGACAGTCGATGAAGTCGAAAGCAGGGTTATGGTACGATTGTCAGTGAGCAGTCTACTCATCAAAAATTTATCAAAAATGACTAAGTGTGTGAATAGTAGAAAGATGCATAGGTGATCATATGAACACACACTCACAGGACTTGACGACGAAACGATTGAACCATCCAGACACGCATGTTTAACATGGATGACCAAGAGTGCAAGCAACAAGCGTGACACTCATGATTGATCATTCATGATTAAGATGATGCTTGCGCAATAGTGAATGTGACTCTATGTGTGAGTGTGACAGTTTCTTTCATGGCGAACACAACAAACACAATGTATAAAATATTTTTTGGAAGAAGTCACATTAAAGATTTTGGTCAACACATTTCGAACCAACAAGTGTGGTACATCTTTAGGACACGATGAAGAAATAGATCTAGGAAGAGGGTTAAATAGGGAGAGAAGTCAACCTAATAGCTAGAAAGAAATAGCTATATTTGACCAGGGGAGGAAAAGGGAAATGTTTAATATTTTTTAAATAAATATTATTAATTTAATAATTTATTATTTTTAATTTATTAAATATATTATTAATTAACTCAATGACTATATTTGATTAGGGTTTTATAATATTTACTTCCTTATAAAGGCATATACCCAAAATTAATGTATTTTATTTTATATATATTAATATATAATATAATTTTCAAATGGACTCTTCTTTCTTCTTCTTTTTTAACTAATTAATAATATTAAATTATAATGTTACTAAAACACTAGTATTAATTTTTATAATACTAATATCATATTATTAATGCTAATTACTATTGATATTATAATGTATACTAAACATAAGTTTAGTTATTAATAATAATAATATCCATATTATTTAATACTAATATTATTGATAATTCATTATTACCAAACACTGTATTATGTTAATAATATAATATTCAAAAAAAAAAAAAAAAAACTACAAAGAGCTTAGACAAAGACGGAGAAAAAAACAAAGAAGAGAGGGCAGGAATCTAATAACTACTAATTTTCCAGCCGTCATCCCTATTAACATTACTGGAAGAGCTCTCAATTTCAATGGCTTCCTTAAACTTGCGATGATGGAAATGAGGAATCTTAGCAATAACCCTAGCCTCCTCAATGCATATATGATGCTTGGTCTTCTCTATGTGTTTGGCCAAAGCTGAAGACTTGATCCTCCCATGCTTGGTATCAACAGCGTGTTCCTTGATTCTCTAGTTAATAGAATGACCAGTTTCGCCAATGTATGAGGTTCCACAGGAACAAGGGATGATATAAACCTCTTTCATATCCAAAGGGTTCACCTGGTCTTTAACAAACTTTAGGGAACTTCTAATGGTTCTGAGGGGTCTAAAGGTCGAGGGAATATTATGCCTTTTGAGGATTCTCACAATCCTTGTGGTCATCCCTTAGATGAAGGAGAGGTGGAACCCTAAACTACAATCAATGGGTTCCTTCTTTACCTTAGGACCCTTACTCGCTTTGAGGAAGGCTTTGACACCCTGTTGCCTACTATAACCATTCTGGACAAAAACATTAAGGAGATGGGACTTTTCTTTAGAAAAGTGGTCTTCATCAGAAACTCTTGGAGCATGACTGGTTAAAGTGCTAAGGACACCTATCTTCTAGGCAAGAAAATGGTGGGAATTGGCATGAAGATACTGCTCAGTATGATTCTTTTTATAATAAACCTCATGGGAGAATGATCCATCAGCTTTCGTAGAAATGAGGACATCGAGAATAGGAATGCAACCATCAACCTCACACTCCATCATAAACTTAATGGAGTTTGATTGATTATTGAGATGCTGGAAAAGGAGATCTAATTTATTAGTCCTGTGCTGCCAAATGGTGCAGGTGTGATCGACAAATCTTTTCCAAAGATTAGGTTTAAATATAGCTGACGATAAAACCTTGGATTCAAAATATTCCATGAAGAGGTTAGCAATGATAGGGGACAGAGGGGAACCCATGGCTACCCCGCAGGTTTATTCATAGAACTCACCTTCAAAAGAGAAAAAAGTATAAGTGAGGCAAATCTCAACTAATTTATCCATGTCGAGATCAGTAAGGCAAAAGATGAAATCAAGGGCATCCTTAATGGGGATGCTAGTGTACAGGGAAACAAACACATACGAAGCAAAGACTTTGAACATAACTAGAAGACGGTCACAATAATGACTTAGACATCAACATGTAGAAACTTGAGTGCAATAAACAAGCAAGGAAAATGTAAAGACTCACGCAAGTTCACAGAGTGAACCCGAGTGTGTGCAGTCATCAAGTGAAACTCTCCAAGGGAGGCTCCGAAATTGGTGCAGGACAAAATTTTGGAGGGTGGTTGTAACCACTACAACAGGGCACAATATGTAGATGAATGGTGCAAGGAAGTTAAAGTTTCTCTTTCTGGGGAGGGGGCTAATAAAAGCTAGGTAGAAGGGTATTCTTGTGATGGTGATGGTATGGTGAGATTCATGTAAAATATTTTAGTTCTAGATCAAGATGGGCTTCATGAGTTCATTTTAAAAGAATCTCACCATGCAACATAAATTGCTCACCCAGGAGTCCAGAAGATGTATGTTGATATAAAGAAAAAAATATTTTGGGTAGGCATGAAGAAGGATGTAGCAAATTTTGTGGCAAAACCTTTGGAATGTCAGCTAGTTAAAGTAGAACATGGTCATCAAGCAAGATTTTTGCAGCCGCATAACATTTTGGAGTCCAAATGGGAAGAAATATCTATGGACTTTATTGTTGAATTAACTGAAACAACCAAAAGGCATAACTCCATTTTGGTGGTGGTAGACAAAATTACTAAGAGTTCCCATTTTATATCTGTTAGAGATACTTAGAAAGCTTCTGAAATAACACAAGTATTTATCAAGGAGGTGGTTAGACTTCATGGATTTCCTAAGAAAATCATATCGATAGGGCCTCTATATTTACACGAAGATTTTGGACTAGTTTCCAGGGAGCCCTTCAGACACAATTAAATTTTAGTACAACCTATCATCCGGAGACTGATGGCCAAAATGAAAGAGTAAATCAAGTGTTAGAGGACATGCTTAGAATGTATGTAATGGATCAACAATTTAAGTGGGAAGATTATCTTCCTCTAGTGGAGTTTGCTTACAATAACAGTTATCACCACTCCCTTGGTATGCCACCTTATGAGTTATTGTATGGAAGACCATGCAAAAAACCTTTAAGTTGGGATAGATTAGAGGAAAAAATCTTATTAGGTCCTGAAATGCTTCAAGAAATGGAAGAAAAAGTGTGTCGTATAAGACAAATATTAAAGAAGGCATAGTATAGACAGAAGAGCTATGTTGATATGCATAGAGTGGATTGTAGTTTTAAAGAAGGGGAATTTGTTTTTGTTTGAGTAAAACCTCAAAAAAGCTCTATTAGGTTTTGGAAAGGATCTAAGCTCTCTCCTCAATTTGTTGGGACTTTTGAGATCATCAAAATGGTTGGACTTATGGCATATCATCTTTCTTTACCACCATTTTTTCATTGTATGCATGATGTATTTCATATTTCGGTACTACGTAAGTATCTTCATGATCCTTCTCACATTTTAGATTTGAATCAATTACAAGGAATGGATGAAGGGACTCTGAATGCAGAGCCAGTTTGCATTTTGGACTATCTCACTTGAAATTTTAGATGTCACATGGTGGACCAAGTAAAGGTCCAATGGGACCCATATAGTCCTAGTTCCACCACTTGGGAAGATTCATCTTCTATTCATCTTGACTTTCCTTTTTTGTTTAGTTAAACCTCGAGCCAAATTTACTATAAGAAGGGGAGTATGTAGTGTCCTATTTGTTTTTTTCCTACTATAGTTTTGTCACCGCTATCAAGGGTGATTTTTTACGAGTTATATATATGACAGATTGATCACTTGATTGAGGAATAATGTTCTATATACATAGTAATATTTCCTTTTATGTTTATGTATGGTAGATTGATCACTAAACTGAGGAACAATGTTTTATATAGTTATATTTCCCCTTATATGTGGTATAATTGATTATCTGTATTAGGTGGTTTTGGTTAAGTAAATGTTATATATATGTTTCTCTTTTTGTATCTGATTTATGAAGTAGATGTATGACATGGATGGTGAACCAAGATTGAGACACATAGACCCATGGATGCTCATGGTCATGTGGAATAGATGGTTAATTATGATTTATGGATGATACATGATTTGTGTGATTATTTATGTCTAATATTGTACTAATCAGGATGTGATAGGGTACCTGGCCATTTTCCATCAAGGATGTTCAATTATGAATGACTCTGGAAGTCATTTCTTCAAAACCAAATGATTGTGGAAGCCATGCACCATTCTGGGTAAAATGTGAAGTTAATTTCATTATGAAATTCATTTGATTGTTTTGATCTATGAGATTGTAATGTGTGCAGATCTTTCAAAAAGGCCTTACCAGTGAACCACCAGATGGGTAAAAGCTCACAATCAGTGCCATAAGGAGAAACACAGAGTTTCAAATCATAGTGGATGAGAGGGCGTGGAGTCCTAAATCTAAGAAAGATAAAGACACAGAGTCTTGTATATTTAGGGTACATAATCCTGAATATTTAAAAAGATCAAGTTGTGGAATCTTGGATCTTTGGAGTAGAGCGCAGAGTCCTCAATCTACTTAGGCCCTGAGATGCATGAAATAGTGGTGCAGAATCCGTATTCTCCAAAAGAAAAATACCACTCATGGATGAGTTTCCTTAAATAAATTTCATTCTCACAACTTTGGAATGAATTTCTAAAAATAGAAAGTCATGTCCAACATCGCAAGCACGATTTTCCAAAAATAGTAAATCACCTTGCATAAATTGGTAATCAAACAGAGTTGAAGAAAAATTACTTAAATTATCATTAATCAATCCTAATAGTTAAATCTTGATTGAATCTTCAATATTATTAATACTATTAATATCTTTCATGAGACTATGATATTATTATTAAAAGGGAATTACAATTCAACTTCATCTCCTCAATCAATTCACATCTCCTTCATGACTCTCATGGCTCTATCTAACTCTCTCTCTCTTTTAAATAATACATTACACTCTATTTTATGAACTCGTCAAAGAATGGCATATTCCTTTTCAATCATTAAAAATATGTCATAAAATATTCCTCTTATGCTCTCTTTAATGCATATGTTACATTCTCCTTAACTAAGGCATGCATACCTCTCCTTAATGGCATAAGTTACACTCCTCTAAATGGAATACAATACATGCACATTACTCCTCCTTTATGACAAGAATTGGTTGCTCCTCCTATATATGAGTCGCATGTATTCTCACTTGGGTGTGTGGATTATGATGCCAAGAGTGGAAGAAACTTGAGGAAAAGAGTGAGAGGGAGAGATATGGAGAGTAGCAAATTGCTTCCAAAATAAATCTAAAATTCTTACTAAATCCTAAAATCTCTAGCTATTGAGGTTCGCCATGATTGGTATTGAGAGGAAGTGAAATTTTGCTTCCTTAGCTTGTCTTGCAAATCTCTCCAATGTTGTCTTTTGGTACTGCTTGTGAGCTTTTGCAACTCGGGGGTTCCAGGGGGAGAATTTCTTCCTGGATATGGTTGGGAGGAAAACCGAGTGGTTCACAATGAGTTGACAAGGATATTGGAGTTGGAGCATACTGTCATTGGAGCTGGAGCATACTCCCATTTTTTTGAGTTGTATAAATTCACTACCAAGTATGTTGACAACATTATAATGTGTTTTTTTTTGTAATTCATTACATGGTTTTTGCTTATTTGGTTGTTTACTGAAACTTAGTTGTATATCAAATGTTGCACGCTAAATGTTGAAGGAATTTTGCAATAACTGTAGTTTATTTTATGTAAGTTCTTTTTTATAGTTTCGTTGCAAGTTGATTTACATCATGTCTTATTGGCTCAAGCATTTAAGCTACCCTAAGTTTTATAAAAACATATTAATAGCATAAATTTGGTTTTTCCTTCTCTTTTTACAGTTGTAGATAAGTTTGCAAATTATATGTGTTGAGAAAAGTGATAAATGAGAAAGTAGGAATTTGTTTTTAGTTGTGGTTTTAAATAATCGCGTTTTTGGGCATTTCTGTTTTGATTCATTTTAACTTCATGAGTGTATCTGTACCTTATGGCCATCTCACCCTAGCTTTGATTTCAAAAAACATAGTTTCAGAATCTGGTTCTTTAATCTACTATATTTTACAGATTTGTTGTTGTTGTCTGGTGGTTTGTTTTGTTTTTTTTTTTTTTAGTTGTGATTTACCTAGTAATCTCTATTTATGAAACCATCATGTTATATAAACTTGGAATTTTTATTTTAAAGTCTCAATGGTTAATACATGGATAGTGTAAATAACTTGTGACTGCTTGTTTGATAGTTTAATAGTTAGCAGCTTGTTTTGTGATTGCTAACCATTGTTCAAAATTCCCCAATGGTTGTAGCTACATCGTTGTGATCTATTTGTAAAAAAATATTGAATATTTATAGTCATTTATGTTGCTAAATTTTTGTATATGTAGCAATGAATATGGATGATAGTTCTACTTATGTATTAGGTTCACTTATTGGCATTACTGACAATGAAAAAAGAAGTTATGTAATACTAGATTCATGTTAGTTAATTGTGGTGAAATCGCCTTAAGGGTTATGGTTGTAAGTGTTTGACGAAATGCATCAATGGTTGTACATTTCATGCTTGCAAATTGTTTGACATAATGCTTCAATGGTTGTAGCTAATTACATCTATGAATTTTCTATAAATATGACTAAGTGAATTTATGATTTACAACCAAGGCATTTCTAGAAATATCTCAAAGAATAAGCATGATGATTCCATTGAATTAAAAATCCATGGAAGGAAAATTGGGTAGGTGAATTGTTTTAATTGTTAGGTCACATATGAATTCATAATCATTGGAAACCACTCCTTTAGAAGTTGAATTTTCTTGTTTTTCTTTCCTTTGTTTTACCAAAGAAGTCATAGGCATCTTATTTAGAAAAAAATCAAATTAGTCACTCTTAAAGATTTTTAATTGCAATAGAATGAAAATTTATCTTATTGGAAATTGTGGTTTGTAAAGATTGATATTATTTATCCCACA
Organism: Pinus taeda; assembly: GCA_000404065.3. NCBI lineage: Eukaryota > Viridiplantae > Streptophyta > Pinopsida > Pinales > Pinaceae > Pinus > Pinus taeda. The sequence goes on from APFE031059349.1 coordinate 367,954, forward strand.
AAATACTCTATCATTTAAATATGATTTTAAGACTTATGGTTGTAAGTTTTGGATCTTAACGGACCATGACCCTGTAGCTTTAATGAGAAATTTAATATTACCATGGGGTTAGTTAGTATAAATCAGCGTGTAGTGTAAAGAATACCAATATTAATAATTAAAAAATTATAGATATAGGACCTTGCATTAACTTTTGCGTCTTAAAAAATTAAACTTAAAATAAAAAAATATCGCATTTTGAGTCAGCCTTAGTATAATAGTGATGGTTGGTAAGGTGGGACATTACACTAGTAGAGGGAGATATACAACACCAAGAGATGGTTCCAAAAGTTCACCTTCACCAAGAGAGAAAGAGAGAGAATCCAAACGTCGAAGATCCTTTTCGAGAGGATGAGGAAGAGGTAGAAGAGAGGTTCATAGCTATAGGTGTGGCAAGCTTGGACACATGGCGTATGGTTTTCTAGAGAAAAGAGAGACACGCCAAAGGAATTTTTTTGCTGCTCCAGTAGAGGAAGAGAAAGCAAAGGTGCACGAAGCTAAGAATGTGTGAGAGACAGGAGAGGCCTTGATGATGAATAAATCATTGATTAAGCATGAGAAAGAAGTTGTTGAGCTAGTCCAAAGAAAATCCTTATTCATAACTCTTTGTGAAGTTTAAGGAAAGTGTTGTATTTCGGTGATTGAGAGTGCCAGTAGTGATAACCTAGTGTCTATAGAGTTTGTAGAAAATATGAAATTGAAGAAGCAAAAGCATCCAACAAACTATAAAATGTTATGAGTTTCTGAAAGAACATCAAATTTTGGTGAATTAGTAGCGTGAGATAGAGCTTCAAATTATATGTGAGAAGGCCAATATTCTATGTGATGTGATGGTGATGCACATGTGTCATATTTTGTTGGGTAGGTCATGGCAGCTTGTTAAAGGTGTTGTACATCATGGTAATAAGAATATCTATAAGTTTTAGAAGAATGACATCAATCATACCTTTCTTACACTACAAGAAGAAGGGACTTATGAATCTAGTGATCCTAAATATTTTTTGATGAATGAGAAAGTGTTTTCACAACAGTTGAAGACAAATGAGGTATAAATTTAGCTATTATTTGCAGACCTAGAGTAGTTCTTACTTCCAGTATTATTTTTTATTTTCCTTTGGAGATTCAAGAATGTTGGAGGAACACCATGACATTGTTGTGGATGATTTACCGAATGAAATACCACCTATACGGAGTATCAGTCATCATATCAATTTGATACCAGGAGAAAATTTTCCCAGTAAAGCTGCTTATCGCATGACACCTAAGGATAATGAAGAAGCCAAGAAACAAGTACAGGAGTTTTTGGATAAAGGACTAATTTGAGAAATTCTTAGTACATGCACAATGCCTACAATATTGAGCCCAAAGAATGATGGGGGATGACACATATATAAAAACTCCAAAGCTTTGAATAAGATCACAATCACGTATCATTTTCCCTTTCCATGTATTGGTGATTTGTTGGATTGTTTAAGTAGTGCCAATTGGTTTCCAATAATTCATTTGAAAAGTGGATACCATTAGATTAGAATTAGAGATGGAGAAAAGTGGGAAACTTCCTTTAAAACTAATGAACTATTCTATGAATGGATGGTTATGCCATTTGGATTATCCAATGAACCCAGTACATTCATGAGGTTGATGAATGCGGTATTGAAATAATTCATATGGAAGTGTGTAATTTTTTACCTGGATGACATCTTAGTTTATTGTCAGTCAAAGGAGGAACATTTGTGACACTTAAGGTATGTGTTGGAGAGATTACAACAGGAAAAGTTACTTATAAATTTGAAGAAATGTTACTTTTCAAATTCAGAAATTGTATACTTAGTATTTTTCATTTCCAGAGAAGGGTTCAAGATGGATCTAGGAAAGGTAAAAGCTATTATTGAATGGCCCTCTCCAATAAATAATTTTGAAGTCAAAATTTTTCATGGTTTGGCGAGTTTTTACAAGAAATTCATCAGGAACTTCAGCAAAATGAGTGCACCAATTGTGGAGATAATTGAGAAGAACCAACAACCATTTTGGTGGACTACTAAAGCTCAGAAGCGGTTCTATATGCTAAAGAAGAAGATTAAAGAGCAGCCAATCCTTGCACTTCCATATTTTAATAAGAATTTCCAAGTGAAAAGAGATGCCAACAATGATGTGATTGGAGCAGTACTCAACCAAGGGGACAAACCCATTGCTTATTACAGTAAGAAATTAAATGAGGCCAGAAGGAGGTATACAACCTATGACAAGGAATTTTATGCAGTGGTTCAAGCTCTTAAGAAATGGAGGCATTATTTATTTTCTAGGGAGTTTATTTTATATACTAATGATCATGACCTCCAATTATCGATATATTATGTAGCAACCTAAACTAAACCAAAAACAAATTAAGTGGGTCGAGTACTTGCAAAGTTTTACATTTGCTTTAAATCATACCAATGGACAATCTAATACAATTGCAGATGCTTTGAGCATGAGACAATTATTGTTGCAAGAAAGTCATATTTAGGTGTTGGGATTTGATTTTATGAAAGAAATGTATGAGAAAAATGCAAATTTCATAGAAGCTTTTGAATCTTGTATGAATCTAGCTTCTCAAAATCGAAGCTCATGGCTTGACTACATGATCCAAGATGGACTGTTCTTTAAGGAAAACCAGTTGTGTATTCTGAATTGTTCCATGAGGGAAAATTTAATTAAGGAAAAAGACAGTGGAGGTCTTGGAGGAAATTTCAAACAAGACAAGACATATGATTTTCTAAAAAGACATTATTATTGGCCAAGGTTGAGCGTTGATGTCCATAGATTTGCCAGTAAGTGCAGAATTTATCAACATACAAAAGGAAAAAGCCATAACACTAGACTATATACCTCATTTCCGATTCTAGATAGGCTTTGGGATTCGTTGAGTATGGATTTTGTTTTAGGACTTCCAATAACTTAGAAAGGTAATGATTTTGTCTTTGTGGTTGTAGATGGATTTTCAAAAATGGCTTATTTTATTCCCTATGCTAAGACTAGTGATGCTAGCCATGTTGCTAATTTATTCTTTAAATAAGTGGTAAGACTACATGGAATTCCTAATAGTATTGTTCTAGATTGATATAATAGATTCATGGAACATTTTTGGAGAACATTGTGGAAGAAATTTGGCACAAAATTGCAATTCAATTCAGTGTATCGTCCACAAATGGATGGTTAAACTAAAGTACTGAATAAAATTTTGGGAAACATTCTATGCAGCTTGGTTGGAGATCACCCCAAGCAGTGGAAGCATATTTTAGCACAAGTTGAATATGCATATAGTGAAACCCCAAACATAAGTACTCAACAAAGCCCTTTCTAGATTTTGTATGGAATGAACCCAAGAGGAGTGCATGGACTCAGGAATTTAGGAAGAGCAGAGTAGAGAAGTGCAACAAGAGAAGATTTTGCTACAGATATACGAGAAATTCATGACCAGGTAAAGAAAAAACTTCATGACAACAATCTTAAGTATAAGAGTAGAGAAAATCTCAGCAAAAGTGAGCAAAATTTTGAAGTAGAAGATTTGATATTTTCACATTTGTGAAAAGATAGATTTCCAAAGGGAGAGTACAACAAATTAAAATTTAAAAAGATAGAGCCTTGTAAGATCTTGAAGAAATTCTCTACTAATACTTATGAACTTGAATTGCCACCTAGGGTTAGAATTTCAACAATATTTAATGTAGAATATTGATACAAATATGAGCCTAAGACAAAACAAGAAGAAAGTGATGGTCAGAAGCAATAACTAGTACAGTAGGAGAAGCAATTTTCAGCATCTAAACCTTTACAACCCGAAAGGATTTTGAACAAGATATTGATAAAGAAAAATAGGGACAGAGTATTTTGAATACTTAGTAAAGTGGAAAAACCTTTCAGTTTTAGATGCAACTTTGACGATTGCCACACTCATACAGTAAAGTGGGAAATCTGTTGAAGAACTTATGAACAAGAGTCCATGAAATCTTTGTTCCTTGGGAGTATGATTCAGGGGCAACTATAATTCTCATCGACCGAGAGGTCAGAAGCAACTACTAGAGGATTTGGTTCCTAATTGAGTGGTTTTTTTAGGAGAGAATTTATGTAGAATTGCTATGTAATTATTTAAATTAGAGAACTTGTTCGAGTGGTTATAGTTTTGTTATTTTTCCCTAAAATGGTATTTTGATCCTATATTCATGGATCTCAATCGAACCATTTTAGATTATATCATTTTGAATTTAATAAGAAAGGAGTTCCGGAGTGGTGTGCGAGAGCTCTTGATTTTATTTCAACTAGTGGTTTTGCAATCTATTACATTTTCATATAAATTTATATGCCAAATTTTCACATGGTCCTGTAGTTTTTCCGAGTTTAATTGTTGCAGATGGGAGAAACACACAATATATATATATGTACAAAGAGGAGGTGCTCGAAGGTGGGAGAAACCTAGAGGAACGAGCTTATGGTTAGAAGAGAGTTGAGAGGGAACCCATAGATAACTTTCACTACTTATATGATTTTTCGTTCCGACAAATTTTTCAATTAACGAAACCTAGGGATGTCCATTGGCATAATCTCGTAACATAATTCGCCCAGAGGTTTCCACCAGACGGCTCTTTGCAAGCACCGTTACCCGTTGCATCGAGACATATATAAAGTGGCCCGGAGCTATTAACTGTAGGTCCCACCCAGAGGCAACTTCCCCCACAGTTTCCGCATGCAACATTGTCCATTGCATCAGGGTAGTAAGAGTGGCTCGTAGAGTGAAAGGGAGGTTAAGTGGACCACGCTTGAAGATATCACCCGGATGGATTTTAATAGTGAGTCTGTGGGTAGTGCAATGTCATGTTGCGGGCTCACGTGGCTATGTGGGTCAACCGGGAATGAATATGTGGGTCAACCTGGAATGAATGCTTATGTTGAAATATTTAGAAGGAATATATACGATTTTCTTTTTAATTATTTTATTTCTTTGAAGACTTAACATAGAAATATTTTATTTGTGGTTTAATAGTGAAATTTAAATATTGATACCATGTCGCTTTTATACTGGGTTATAATATTAACCAACAAGGGAGATCATATTCCTTTAAGTGCAAATTTATCTTAGAATGCACAAAACAATGTGTAATGTTTTATTTTTTAAATTGTATTTTGGAATGTTATAGAGATTATATAACATGTGCATTGAATTGATTTTTTTATTATTAATAAATTTTGAAGTATCAGTAAATATTAATTCAGATTAAAATATTGTATTCATAATCCACATTGGATATTTTATTCTATACAACATTAAAATATTTTATTTTGACGTTTTTTTCTAGATATATAGATATACCAAGCGTTAAAATATTTTTGAAAAGTTTTTTTACTTCTAACTATTTTACATGAAATTATATTACCTCATATGACAACTAATTAAATATACATAACATATTTTTTTCTTTTTTATTTAGTCGACATCGTTTTTCTATTTAGTGAATATTTTATTTTTATTTTAGGATGTTTTTTCTATTTAAAGAATATTTTATTTTTATTTTAGAACATTTTTCTATTTAGAGAATATTTTTTTTTAGTTTAGGACGGACAAACATACTTACCCATATCACGTATTAAAATATTTTTGAAAAACATAAGGTTTAAACATCTTACTCGCATACTTTTTTAATTCTAATTACTTTACATGATATTAGTCATATGGAAAACTAATTAAAAATGCATAACATATAGTTTTTTTCTATTTTATTATAAGCCTACATTTCTTTTCTATGTAGAGAATATTTTAGTTTTATTTTAATAGAGACGAACATACTTACACATAGCCTTCACACTGGGTTGTAGAAACAATATAGATGCATTTTAACCATGTGTCTACAACCTAGAGGGATCAAATCTCAAGCTTGAGACAAAATTTACAGGTCAATTAATCCATTTTATTGCTTGGTAAATATGTGATTAATATAGATCTATAGTGGTAATTTTTCATTGTTTAAATAGTATATTTTGATATTTTATCATTATTAATATTTTATATTAAAAATGGAATGAGCTACACATTTTCCTCTTATTAAGAAAAAATATATTAGTTTACTATGGATATTCAAACAATTTATTTAAGTTTTATATTGAGATATTTATAAGAGAAATATCCAATAATATTATATTATTTAAGATAGACATTGAAATATTGTATTTATTACCTGAAGAGTGAAAGTGAAATATCAACAACTCAGTTAATTGTTTATTTATATAGTTATCTAATAATAGATTATAGTGAGTGAGTGTGAGATTATAAATATTATATAATATTTTTATTTAAAATTAACTAATATATATATATTCATTTTTACTTTTAACAATAGTCAATATTTTTTGTATATTTATTTTTTATTTGAAAATATCTCTCTTATAAATTATAAAATAAACAATCTCCACATACTAAAATATATTTAAATTATTTATTTAAATTTAATTAATTTATATACAAAATATTAAAATAAATTCTAATAAAAAAAATTTGATCCATTTAAGAGATTTAAGATTTAAATAGTTATTGAGTGTGATTGGGTATTTTGTATTGATAAATGTTTAATTTAAAATTTTATAAAGAATGTACATGTGTTTTCCTTGTTAAAATTTCCAAAAGAAACAAAAACTACCAATTAAACCTTGAAGGGATGCATGCATATGGTCATCTATAGGTGAAATGAAAAATCTATCGTCATGAAACATTTACTCATGCACTCTAGATATATAAACAAAGCATTTACTCCGCAATATTTTAGCATCCACTGGAGTGGACGACTTCCAAGGTACCAAAACCTAGCGAATTCCAAAGTAACAACCCCCCTTTGACCATTAATTTCTTCCGGCACACGGCACAAAGACGGGTCTAATTCCAACGGACCAACGCCCCTTTAACCATTAATTTAATTTGTTAGGGGACTTACGGAGTCAAAGATCGTATTGAAGCTTTCAATTAAAATAATTGAGTATTTTAAAAAGCATCTACTTGTAAGGACTAACCATGTTTAAGAATAAGAATTATGAACATGATATGGGCTAAATGTTGATTGTGGAAGGAGGAAATGACGGATTAACTGCGTTAAATAATAAAAACCATATATTTATATGGGCGAATATTGGTTGTGGGTGTGTAGCAACGGTATTGTGTTTTGATTTTAATTAAAAATAAATAAATATAATATTGTTTAAAGCAGATAGTTTGAAATATCGGTTAATAATTTATGATGTGATTAATTTGAAAGGCTATTAAAAAAGAGTGAAATTTTTTTAAAAAAGAGTGAAAATTTTTTAAGTTTTTGAATAGATGATTTCAAAACAATTTTTTAATGTGATTAATTTGATAAATTTTATTTAAAAAAATGAAAAATTGTTAAATTTTAAATAAATGATTTGAAACGTCAATCACTAACTCATAATGTGATTAATTAAAATTTTTTTATAAAAAATAATAAAAATTTATTAAAATAAAAATGCATAACCATTTCCAACCTTACTTTTATAAAAGATTGAGACATTAAATCTTCATTTTATATCATAAAAATATTACCAATATATTTATATTAAAATAATTATTATATTTAAAATATTAAGTAAATTTAAATTTATATTAACAATTTTTCATTAACAAATATTAAATTGTAATGAATATTATTTATAATAAAAAATTAAATTAATTAAATCCATGATTAAAATGCTTTTAAAGATGTATTCACACGTACAATATTTAAAATGTTGTTGTATTAATTAACGTAACGAAGGGTGTTTTCTAAATAAATTGGTAGTTAAGAAAATTCTAGATATCCAAAGCATTTTTACGCTGTATTTTCATGTAAATTATTTAAAATGTAAATTATTTAAAATCGAGTTTTTTAGTCCGATTTTTTAGAAGTTTTTTTGGTGTGTTTTTCTGGTTTAGTTTTTCTAAAATTTTGTCTGAATGTATTGAAATCACAAGTTTGATGGGTAACTCATATATAATGTAAGTGCTCTGAGGTTTTTCAGGGTGTTGAATCCATATATACAGTTATTTAAATAACAAAATCAATATTTCACCTCAATTTTTTGCACCGGAGAAAGTCCAAAAAGTCACACTAAAAACAACTCCATTTAAAATGTTATTGTATTAATTAACATAACTACTATAAAAAGATTGTATTATATATAATAACGAAGAGTGTTTCTAAATGAATTTGATAGTTAAAAAGTTAGGTGTTATATAAAAAAATGGTTTTTTTATTAAAATTTAGTGATATAATTATTTTATGGTTAAAATACATTTTAAAAATATAAATAAAATATATAAATGTATTAATTCCTTAAAACATTTTATTATATATATAATTAATAATTCAAATTTATAATTTTCACTGTTTTATTATCAAATTTTAATTAAAACCAATTAAATTTTATATTATAATTTATTTTTTTCCTTATTTGTAAAATCTTTTATTAAATTTTCCCAAACATAAAACTTTTTCATAAATTCACACGTTTGATGAGTAATACTTAATATTTATATTTAAATTTATAATTCATGACATCTATATATTTTTTAATTATAGATTTATATATCATAAATTATGATATTTCGTAATTATACATGTATAATATAAAAGAGGAATAATTTTTAATAGAGAAATGCATGTATAACCCCGTGGGGGTGGATGTGGAAAAACGATGTGAAAGATTCTCGAGGGTGTTTTCGCCACCCAACCTACTTTTATGAGCATTAAGAAGGCGGGTGGTGTGGCACACCCCCATGAACCATTCATGCGACATATATCTAACATATATTTAAACGGTATGGATTGCCTCTTGTATCATTTCCAAAGAGTTATTTTCGGTTGTGAGAAATGGTGAGGTGTCGGGGTTTGGAGAAGGCTATAGAACTACTATATAAGCCACTTTGCAAGTCTATGTCTATGTTCTGCAAGTTAAAATTGGGCAAGGGAGGGGCAATATTGCATGAATTCTTTTGGTTGTCAAAGGGCAAGTCAGAGCTTCCCAATCTTCGAGGGCTTGGAGAAGGCTATGGAACTACTATACATGCTACCCTGTAAGTCTACATACATATTTTGCAAGTCAAAATCGGGCGAGGGAGTGGCAATATTCAATAGATTATTTTGGTTGTCAAAGGACAAGTGAGAGCTTCCCAATCTTCGAGCTATTATCCAACTTCACAACTTTAAAATTGATTGTTTCAAGTTTTGTCTACACTAAGAAGGTTATCTAGAGAGGCACAAATGCAAACCTAAGAGAGCGATATCAAGATTTCAGCCCACTAGGGTTTGAGCTCACTTGTTGCAGTCAATTCAAGTCAATTGTTAGTGAGGAAGTTCCACATCTCGTCACCTTAATCTTCGCCAAGGCAATTTTTGAGGTAATTCCATAGTCTTTCTTGTTTAATTTTGGTGTTGTGATGAAGTGCGTGGTGTTTTAAGCTATTGGGTTTGGTATGGTTATAAGTCTTTAGTGAATTGAGTCTGCAATTGTTGTCTAGTGTTTTTTTTGGCTATTTTTTCCTTGTTTTTTCCTTTTTGTAGCACAGACTTTGGTTGGTTGGTTGGTTGGGTGAAGGTTTACTCTCCCCCCACTAGTGTACAAGAGGTGGGTTGTAACTCTAGGCTTAGTTGAATAGAGGGTAGCGTAGTAACTATAAGAGGTTTTCATTATAATTTTTAGGAATACATGTCATAAGAAATGTCTAAGGAAAGTCTTGGTGATAGTGTGTTTGGAACCTATTTAGTTCAAGCTTTATGTATCTTTTTCTTAAGAAAACAATGCCACGCGAAAGGCGACATTTTCATCATGGTTTAGGTGAGAGAAGTTAGTCAAATTGAAGTGAACCTAGCTGGTCCCAAGCCGAGACATAGGCTGGGGATGGTTACAACTTATCAAGTGACAAATCCTTCCTTGCACCCAAGCAGAAGTTCCAAGGCTTGACAAGTTGTCCATAGAGAAAGACAAGTGTTTTATGATCCTGAATTTACTGATGAGCTTTCACACTAGCTCCCAGATATTAGACACACCAAGGGAGGAGATCTCAATATATACATTTAGTTACTTTACACTAGCAGTTGAAGACCCTCTTGGGTTAGGTTCTCCAAGAAAAACATGAATATCGAAATGAGATCATTCAATTTTGAATGTCCTACAACGTAATCAACGGAAAATGAAACATTGCTTGACTCGAATGGACGCATTTCTGGCCCACATGGAGAAGCATATACAATGTGAGTTTAAGCTATCGACCACTCCTGGTTCCAAACTAGAGAACCCCGCTCCAACTACTTCTTTTGGCTCATAGATGGATGCTGGATATGCTATCATTTTGTTGTTTTTTTTGGTTACTAGGCCATCTTATGTTTTGGATATCTTGGTATGCTTTGTCTACTATAAAAATTATGGTCACTCAACCACTTGCCAAAAAATCTAGTAAGAGCAAGACCATTAAAATTTTGAAGAGTTGTAAACAGAAATGTAATCTTTTGAATTAATGAAAGTCTCCTAACCTACAAAAAAAATAAAAATAAAAATATAGTGTTTCCTACTAAGTTATGATAGATTTTCTCACTATTTTAGAAAATTATATATGTTCCTCTCAAATTAAAGAAATCTTATTTAGAATAAACATATTCTATTTTAAAAAAATTATAAATTAAAGAAAATATTTATATAATATAAAAATAGTTTTATATATTTAAAAGATATAAGTGAAATATATATATATATATATATATATATATATATATATATATTATATATATATATATAGAAGAGTTGTCTTTAGTGCGACTTCTTGGACTTTGCGATGACGGAATCCGATAGAAAAAATTAAGGTGAAATCTTGATTCGTGTTATTTAAACTCGTTTTTTGACTATATATATGGATTCAGCACTCTGAAAACCCCTGGGGCACTTCGATTGTGTAGGGGTTACCGATCAAACTTGTGATTTCAATAAATTCCTGCCGGATTTTAGAGAAATTAGACTCAAAGAACCCAATAAAAAAAGCTTCCAAAAAATCTTTACTAAAAACAACTTTATATCTTTATATATATATATATATATATATAATATATATATATATATATATATATTATATATAATACATATATACATATATATATAAAATAAGTAGAGCTCTTGTTTGAGTCAACCTTCTAATAATACTTTTAATACTAAAATTTATAAATTTATCCATATGCTATTTCATAATTGAAAATATTATCTAAAATTATGATTTTATTATTGTTGTAGCACCATTTATCTTCCTTGGTATTTGTGATGCTTGGTTTATGGCCTAGGGCAACCCCTCCTTCCATACTTGGTCCAAATATATTAAAAATAGTGTTTTATTCCCTGGATACTACTTTTCCCTGAGATAAAAGCATGTACACGCGGGTTACTCAATACTCAACCCTCGTATATGTGTTAAAACACTTAAAAAATTAAATTCCCTTAATTATGGGCAGAGTTCATGGGTTTTACCTGTTGATTATGTTATGAAACCAGCTCAAGAAAAGATAGAAAAGATAGATCAATGCCTTAGAATTCAACCTCTTCGAGGGGGCAACCTCCTTTACATTACATAAATGAACAATTCTTGGATGATTCAAATGATAAAACCTCCTTTCTATATATAGGAGTCTAAGGAGTCACAATATAACCCAGCCGACCTAACAATAATAATATAAAGCCACAAAAATAACAATAGTGGGATTCTATAGGGCCCAGTAATAATAATATGGGGACAATAGGGGCACAACAATATTAATAAGGGGTACAACTACAATAGTAATGGGGTAATCACTAGTATTATAGGGACCCAACATGCCCGTAATCACTAGTATTATAGGGACCCAACCTGCCCCTCTCCTTCAAAAAAAGTGTTGTCCTCAATGCTTAATTAGTTTTGGATGCTTTATAAAATTCTCATCCTCCCATGTGGAATCTTCAGCAGATAAGTTCTTCCACTTGATAATATACTCTGAAATTGATCAATTTTGTAGCTGTCAAGTTCTTGCTTCTGTGATTCCTTCTAGTTCCAATATAATTTTTCCTTCCTCATCAAGTTCTGGTAATATTGTTTGAACTGGGAGCTTATCGCCTATAACCTTCTTTAAACATGAAACATGGAAAACGGGGTGCAATCGAGAAGCTGCAAGAAGCTCTAATTTGTATGCCATAGTACCAATCTTTTGCAACACCTTGTACGGACCATAATACTTTGGTGATAATTTATTATCCTTCTTAGCTTTCTTGAGGGACATTTGCTTATTTGGTTGTAGCCGTAGGAATACCCAATCACCTACATCAAAACTTCTTTCACTGCGATGTTGATCTGCCTGTTGTTTCATTCTATTATGTGCCAACACGAGGTTATCCTTTAAGAGTTGGAGGACTTGTTGTTGATATTCGATGTGATGTTCCACTGCTTGAACCTTAGAATTTTCTCTTAAATATGATGTGATGGATGTGGCTGATACTCATAAATGAGGTCATTTTTGTTGTTGTATGGAAGGAAGTGTTATACAACCATTCAGCCAGAGGAAACCATTTGACCCATTGTGTCTGTTTATCAAATACAAAGCAACAAAGATATCCTTCCAAACATTTGTTTACTATCTCAGTTTGCCCATCAGATTGAGGATGATAAGATGAGCTATGAGCTAACTAAGTACCAAGGCAAGAAAATAATTTTGTCCAAAAATTTCCAGTGAAAATGGGATCTCTGTCACTTACAATAATCTTTGGGTTTCCATGTAGCTTTTGAATTGTTTCCATAAATTGAGTAGAAACTGTACTAGCTTTAAATGGATGTGATAATGCACAAAAGTGTGCATACTTGGTAAGTCTGTCAACTACCACCATGATGACACTCTTTCCCTCAGACTTGGGTAAACCTGTGATAAAATCCATTGAAACCTCCTCCCAACGTTGGCTTGGAATGGATAAAGGTTGTAATAGACTCGGTGTCTTAATTGTTTCAACTTTATTTTGCTGGCAAACCAAACATTCCGCCACAAACTTTTGAATATCTGATTTAAGGCCCTCCCAAAAAAATTCCTTCTTAACCTTGTGGTAAGTTTTTAAAAATCCTGAGTGCCCTCCTAACGGAGAAGTGTGCAATTCCATAAGAGTCTTTTGTTTTAGCTGGGAATTCTTACAGAGTTATAAGCGATCTTTGTACCATAACGAATCATTTTGCCAGCTAAATGTATCCGACGTACTGGAATCTTTTTATAACTTTCGAATAAGTGCCCACACTTCTTGGTCATTCTTCCATTCCTCCCTTGCTTCATTTATCCAATCTAGTTGGATAATAGAAATGGTGCACAACAATGCTTCCACACATCCTCTTCCTTTCTTGAGAGTGCATCTGCCACCACATTTTGCTTCCCTTTTTTGTAGATGATTTCAAAGTCATAACCCAACATCTTTGTGACCCACTATTTTTTCTCTTCAGAGGATAATCTTTGTTCTAAAAAGTATTTAAGGCTATCATGATCCGTTTTTACCTTGAAGTGTCTTCCCATTAGGTAGGGTCGCCATTTCTTAAGTGCATGGAGTATTGCCACCATTTCCTTCTCATAAATAGCTTTGTGTAAAAACTTTCCCTTGATTGGACGACTTTCAAAAGTAATGGGTCTTTCATCTTGCATTAAAACAGCACCAATTCCA
>APFE031059349.1:396017-415023 GCA_000404065.3 Pinus taeda
GTGTTCTACATATTCCTACATTGGCCAGAAATCTGATTTCTGTAAGCAAGCTGGATGATGCAGGTGTAAAAACAGTGTTCGAGAAGGATACCTACAAGATGGTTCGGGGAGCAATGGTATTGATGTGGGGAGTTCATATTGGAACTCTATACAAGCTGCAAGGTAGGACTGTTATTGATGGGCACAATAGTTCTGTGGTTCCTAAAAGTGGAGCAGAAAATCTAGTGGTCTCTGAAGAGAAGACCATGTTGTGGCATCAAAGGCTTGGACATATTGGAGAAGAGGGCCTTCAGATACTTCATGGTAAAGGTATGGTAGAAGGTATGAGTAATAGCTCTCTGGATTTGATTTCTGTTAAAATTGTGTATATGGGAAGCAGAATCAGGTGACTTTCCCCTCTGGTAGTAAGAGGGCGAAACATATATTAGAACTTGTGCACAGTGATGTGTTTGGATCTGTGAAGGTTCCATCACTAGGTAAGTCTATGTACTATGTATCATTTATATATGACTTCTCAAGGAATACATGGATATATTTCCTTAAGAAGAAATCTGAAGTCTTTGACAGGTTTAAATAATTTAAGGCTCTGGTGGAAAACGAGACAGAGAACAAGATAAAGGTGCTGAGAACAGATAACGGTGGAGAATTTTGCAGTAAGGAATTTGAAGAATTTTGTAAGAAGTGTGGTATAGCACAGTAGAAGACTACTCCATATAAACCTCAGCAAAATGGAGTTGCAGAAAGAATGAATAAGACGTTGATGGAAAGGGTAAGAAGCATGCTCAATGGTGTCGGGCTAGGACAGGAATTCTGGGCAGAGGCGGTGGATACTGCATGTTACCTGATCAACAGGTCACCTTCATTAGCGTTGGAGGATAAGACTCCACAAGAGGTATGGACTGGTAAGAAACCCTCTCTTTCACATCTGAGGGTATTTTGATGTGATGGATATGTACATGTGCCAAAGTAGAAACAAACCAAGTTGGATAGTAAATATGAAAAGTGCATCTTTATTCGGTATAAGGATGGTTTAAAGGGTTATAAGCTTTGGAACCAAGTCACATGGAAGGCTATGTACAACCAAGATGTGGTGTTCAATGAGGTGAAAGATGTTATTGAACATGAAGTCTGACGAAAGGAACCTGAGAAGATAGAGTTTGAGCTAAAGGAGGAAGAATCAGACTCTACAGCAGAGGAGGAATATGAAGATGAAGAGCCACAAACTGCAGCTGTGAGAAGATTAATTCAAGAAAGAAGGAAACCTGAAAGGTATAGTCCATCTACTTTCTATTCAAATTTTGCTTTATCTATTACTGACGATGATCCCAGAATTATGAAGGAACCAGCGGATTCAAAGGATGGAAAACTTTGGAAAGAGGCCATGGTTGATGAAATGGCATCTTTACACAAAAATGAGGCTTGGGATTTAGTGGAGTTTCCACTGGAAGGAGACCCATTGGTAGCAAATGGGTGTTCATATTGAAGACAAATGAAAAAGGAAAAGTGGTGAAATACAAAGCTCGATTGGTAGCAAAAGGTTATTCCCAAGTGCCAGGAATTGGTTTTGGCGATATTTTTTCTCTTGTTGCCAAGGTAACCTCTATTAGATTACTTTTATTTGTTGCTGCTACTTTTGATTTTGAGGTAGAACAGATGGATGTGAAGAAAACATTCTTCATGGGGATCTGGAAGAGGAGATCTACATGAAACAACCTGAAGGCTTTGTGGTGAAGGGTAAGAAAGAACTAGTATGCAAGTTAAAGAAGTCTCTGTATGGGTTAAAACAGTCACCAAGGATGTAGTATCAAAAATTTGATACATTTATACGGGGACATGGCTTTACTAGAAGCAAAGCAGATCATTGTGTGTATTTTAAATTAATTGGAGACCGTGTTATTTATCTGTTCTTGTATGTGGATGATATGTTGTTGGTTGAAAATGACAAAGAAATTATCTAGGATTTGAGGACCCAATTGTCCTCCAAATTCAACATGAAAGATCTTGGTTTAATATGCAGGATAGTAAACCGGTGAAGGTTCCAATTCCTGTAGGTGTAAAGTTATATGTTGAACAGTGTCCCAAGACAGAAGAAGAGGAAGAGGATATGTCCCATGTTCCATATGCAAGTGCAGTAGGTAGCCTGATGTATGCAATGGTTTGTACTAGACCAAACATTGTACATGCAATGGGAGTATTGAGCAAGTTTATGTCAAAACCAGGAAAGGAGCATTAGATAGTAGTGAAGCGGGTTTCAGGTATTTGCGTGGCAGTAGTGATTATGGTTTGTGCTACCAAGGAAGACTAGGATTTGACAGAGTGTTGGATATTCATGGCTTTGTTGATGCAGACTGGGCTGGAGATTTGGATCAGACAAGATCTACAAGTGAGTATGTGTTTAACCTATTTGGAGGTGTAGTCAGTTGGATGAGTAAGAAACAATCTGTAGTGGCACTATCAACTACAGAGGCAGAGTACATGGCGACCACTCATGCAAGAAAGGAAGTAGTTTGCTTGTAGAGATTGTGTTCAAGTATGGGGTTAGTATAGGAAGCTATAAGGATAGACTGTGACAACCAAAGTGCAATTTTCTTGGAAAAGAACACTACATATCATTCAAAGACAAAGCACATTGATGTTCAGTATCACTCTGTGAGGGATATGATAGAAGACAAAAAGGTGTTGTTGGTCAAGGTGGACACTCTGAAGAATATTGCAGATGCATTGACAAAATCTATGAGCTCTGAGAAGTTCTCTTGGTGTAGAGAGCTAATGGGCATTTCAGGGCTAGGAAAATGACTAAGCTCTCTTCTGGCCCCCTGTGGAAAGAAAACAACAAGTGGGAGAATGTTGGGTTTTGCTATATTATTCCACGTAGTTAACAGGGGGTTTGAAGGGCACCTATAACCCCACTTTATGGGGTCTGGCGCAGTGCCCCAGAAAATTTTCGTTTTGGACCCTATGTTAGGTTAGGCGGACCAACCTATGGTTTTGTGCATGATTTTCGCATATGTTTCTTTGACGCGATGGTTTTCGGTCCATGGTATTGGATGCAATGGTTTTTGGTCCATGGTATTGGATGCTTCAACATGTATAAATATGTATTATAATACTGAAAGGAACATAATGAAAAATCAAGCTGGTAGTCCTAGTTTTGGGGTTCAATGGGAAAATATTTGTGTATATATGTTTTATGTGTTATGCTCTTGCATTGTTTATTTTTCTATGATTTAGAATTCGTATGCAGGTAATTTCTGTATGGGGTTAAAACCTATAATGTTCACTCGCTAATTTTTAAATCATGATGCGATGGTAGAGCTATCCTTTACATGGGCATCTTAGTTAGAGCCTTGTTGACATTGATTACCCATGTAGCTATACTGAGTAGGCTCAAGATTCCTCTTTAGTTCCGCCATGACTTGTGCATTGAAGACACATTCTCCTTTTTGCTACGCTGATTTCTAGCCTTATACCATATAGGCTCCTTTGTGTTGAGTTGTACTGCTACATTGCATTTTGACTATTTGCACCTTTTGTCCTTGAGCTGGCTTCACTTGGACTCATGTTTAAGCCACTTTTTTTTCCATGTCTTCTACAAAATCAACCATGCAATCACTTAGCTTCTGGAACTTGATGCATCCTTTGACCCATGGAAAGAACATCCCCTTGAGTGTTCTTGACCAATTACGTCTCCCTGGATTGAGCATAGGAATGTTCCCATCCCAGGAACTAGATCATATGTTTCTCTAACACTCATTCTCTCCACTGTACTATAACATTCTTTTATTTTTTTTCTAGCTTAAAGAAAAAGACAAAAAAAATATATATTCCGAAAAGAGCGGGAACGGAACAACATTTCCATATTTTGTTGGCAGCTAGAGTCAGTCGTTTCGCCCTTGAACAAAGCACTCAAAAGAAAGTCTCTCCTCCATTTTGGGTGGGATTTAGTTTGACATAGCTACTCCTTAACCTTGTTATTGAGTCAGTACTCCTCCGATTGGTTACCTCTTCCATTCATATGGAGAGTTTTCTCATGCCTCCTGCATGTCGAACTTATACAAAGTTATTATATGCTACCATGCAGTCATCATTGAGTCGTGCTTTTGTTCAAGGGAAGTAAGCCTAAGTCGGCCTCTCTACGGTGTCTCCTGACCTGTTTTTGCAGTTTTCCCTCCCTGGTTGTCAATATCATGATTTTCATCACAATAGTTATATTGGTCCTTTGCTCGTGCTGGTTTGAGAAGGTCTCCATTGACTTCTTGTTGGTGGGCCTTGTCCTTATCAACGATGACATATTGCTCTGAGGGCAAGCCTAGAGCCACAACTTGGTTGTATTTTCATTATTGATAGGTCACCTTGTGCTCAGCATCGATGAGTATCATGGGTCTTTGACTGAGTGGTTTCCCTTGTGTTCGACATCAGCTTTCATTATCACACATTGGGATTCGTGCAGTGCCTTAGCTTCCATTTGAACCTATTGGTGGATTCCTTGCCTCTGTGTCAGCTTTCATTATTGGTTGGTTCAGAGGGTTTCTATCATGCATTAGCTACATCTTGTGTACGCCAAAAATGTGCTTCAGTTGGATTACTACATCTTTTTCATCTGATTCCTTCCACATTATTGGCCTACAGGTTACACTCACACTAGATTGATGAAGGATGCCTTAATGCCTTCCTTCTAGCAGATCTTTTCCTATCGACTACAACTCATTTGCTTTGGGCCAAATATTTAGAGTCCATTTGGCAGTACCTTGGGGTTTGCAGTCATCAGTGGAAGATTCCTTCGCTATCGACAGTGGGAAACCATCACTGTCCGTGATTGATAGATTCATCCAAGTGTTCAACTTTAGCTCATTTATTCGCACTTGTTAGATTGTACTTGGTACCTTGAATCTCATTTTCATTATTGGTGAGTAGTCTGGCATTTTTTAACGGTATACATCAATGACCGATAATCAAATAATTTCTCACATGGTTGACCTCAGATCATTTATTCCCATTGTGTATAAATGTGCCATGGCGGTCGATGAAGACCTCGGGTTGCATCAACATGTCTTGGTTCACTTGCCAGTTGCTCTTGTTGCTGCTAGTTGACACCATCCCTTGTATATGTTGTAGTTCTTCACAACGACATCTTATATGCTGGCATCCGAGTTGCGATGTCGTATCATTTTATTCCATCATGTTCATTTGGTACTATTGCGATTAGTTTTTGACATCAGTGATCAGCTTCATCTTTCAGCTTCATTGATCATCTTCTTATATGTGATATTCAAACATGTACTTTTTCGATCATGATCATATGATCCATTATGTACTTTCAGTTCTTTTTACTTGTATATATATTGGATCCACTTGTACTTGATATGCAAACATGCTTTACTTTCTCTGAGCATGGGTATTCCTACCTTAGACAACATTTTCTTTCTGATCTCTTTATGATGGCTTGACAGGCTAAATTCTGGTGAAGTCCTTCTCAGTTTTGACAAGATTCTTTCCATACACTTAATACATTTTGGCCATCATGTACCCCTTCTGACCTCATATATTAGAAGGCATCTATTATAGTACCATTTATCACCCTTGGTATTTGTGATGCTTAGTTTATTGCCTAGGGCAACCCCTCCTTCCAGGCTTGGTACAAATATATTAAAAATAACGTTTTATTCCATATACGCTACTTTTCCCTAAGATAAAACCATGTACTCGCGAGTTAGTCAATACCCAACCCACGCATATGTGTTAAAACACTTAAAAAAATAAATTTCCTTACGTATGGGCGGAGTTCATGGGTTTTACCTGTTGATCATCTCTTATTTCCCGTGGCCCAACTGTTTCCCAACTAAAAAACTAATTGGGAGAAGTATAAATAGACTTCTATGGGAAGGCCTTGAGGAGAAGAGATAGAGTTATTATACTAAGATTATCACTGACTGAGTATGATGAATCCTTGTGCCTCATGCACTTTCCAAAGCTTCAGGAAACCCTTGTTTCCTTGATTATATATATTCTCCCTCTTGCTTGAGACATCATGGTGTTGGTTATGGAGGAAGATTTTTGAACGCTGGGATAGAACGAATCTAGAGGATGATTCTGCTTAGAGCCAGAAGAAGAAGACTCAGGTGAATTCTCACCCTATTATTTATAGCTTACTACAATAAAAGAAATGATGTCTTATTTCCAAAAATAACGTTTTTTTATGTATCAAATTGTATTGTAATCCATGTATGAATGTTGTTTTGATGTATAACTGATCATTAGCTTATATGATATAAAGTCAAATTTCGTGAATATGCTTTACTTCTATACTGCTATGTATTTTCGAATTAAATGATTTTAAGGTCTGAAGAACATCGATAGTTGCAGAGGGTCTGAACCTTGCGGGACCTACTTGAACGAAGGAAATCCGAGTATGGTCGCTCTTACATAGTTTGTTTATATAAGCATTTTGCCTGAGTTGTATGAGTGTTTCTTGTTGTAGTCTACCTCTACTCTATTGGGGTTCTAACCCAAGGCCCTAGGGTACTTATTCCCGTAACAATTATATATATAGTAATAATAATAAAATTATTAAAATATAATTAAATTTAATTTTTAAGATATTTAAAAAAAATATCAATAAAAAAAAATAATTCTTATATAGACTAAAATATTGAGAATAGTTTGGAGAATCTTTAATCAATTTTAAAATTGGTTTTTGTGTTTATATTTTTTTTTCAATTTTATTTATTATTTATTTATTTAAATTTTAAATTATTTCCATTTATATTTGGTTTAATATTTTGGAACAAATTTATATTTTAAATTACTATTTAATATTTAAAAAATAAATGTTTAAATAAATTTTATGTTTCAATTTTTCAATGTGAGTTTTTAGATATATAATATATATAATATATATATTATATTATATATAATATATATATATATATATATATATATATATATATAATATATATACTATTATTTATTGTGTTAAGTGGCACTTTCCTGTTTAGTATGGTAGTGATGTTATAATGTCAATGTAAATATTTTGATTATGTCTAAAATAAAATAAAAAAGGTGCAAATCTCTTAACAATTAAAATTATAAAATAAAATTATTAATTATAATTTTAACTATAAAAGTAAAAGTAAAATTAAACTCTAAAATTATTGTGATTTACAAGTCCATATTATTGCATAGCCCATGGTATTTGTGCATGATATTTGTTATGATGAAGCATATTTAAAGGCTTGAGAAAATCCATTATGGAATGCAATAGTACTATGTTAAATCAATCTTAACTCCAATTTTGATACTTATGGCACTTGGTAGATCCATATTTAAGATGGATCTAGGTTGGTTTAAGTATATATATATATGGTTTAGCTTGGGAGGGGGAGGCATAAGTGTTGTAGTGTTTTCGTCTCAAGGATGTATGAAAAGAACCCACTTAAGATTGTGGATGACAAACAATCTCAACAATTTAAATGGCTGTTAAACATTATGGATCTGTAGTAACTAATAGAAACAAAACCTGCCAAAGTCTGGATCTATGCCACAATCATAGTTAAACAATAAAAAGAAATAGTAATAACTTCAATCATCCAATGGAAACTAGATATGTAGAGAATAATTTTATAATAACCCTTGTGAAGAGAATAGATAAATGTTACCAGTCCCCCTCTATGGGATGGATTCTTACCTATCCTCAAACATCTTAAACTTGTTAGAGTCTCTCTCCTCTATAATGTGATAACCCAACAAAAATATGGTGTGCGATTATGAAAATAATCAGAATTACAATAGTGAGTGTAATAATGAAAATAATCAAAAGTGAATAATGAATGGAAAACCCTTCTATTTATAACAAAATATTGAGCTATCCTCAAATAATGAGCAATAATAAAATATTATTGATCCCACTCTTAGAATAACCACTTGGAATATTTTATTATATTTGTTTAAGAGGGAAAAAATATTTAAACTTTTATTTATAAATAATAAATAAATAAATGATTTATTTATCATCTCAAGGAATTAGTTAAGGAATAATAAACAAATAATGATTTATTTAATTATTCCTAAGGGATTTAGTCAAATTTGATAAAGAATAATAATTAATTAGTGATTAATTAGTTATTCTTCGAGAAAAATAAGAAAAATAATGATTTATCTGTTTATTTTTCATGAATGGGTCAAATTTGGCAAGGAATAATAATAAAACAATGGTTTAATTAATCATTCCTAGAAGAAAATTAAATAAATAGTGATTTATTTAATTATTCTTCATGAGTTTAACTATAAATTACTTAATAAAGGTGGTTTATTAGGTAATTTCTTAGAGTGAAAGCAATTTTACTAGGGTAAAATTGGCTTTACATGGTGTACTTCGATCCATCTAGTAAATTAGGCTAAATGATCAATTTTTTGGTGATAACAGATTGCCCCCCATCCTACGAGTGTTAGGAGAAAAACGTATGACGGAAGTACGTTGTAAAGACACAATGACTTAGACAACACAGGGAAGTCAAGGAGAGAGAGAGAGAGAGAGACCAATGAAGTTGAATCTAAGAGAGGATACTGACAAAGGGGGCGAGACTAATGGAATTCTCCTTTTATGTTGTGGTATCGGACCTCAATGAGGCGAGGGAGGCATACCCATACCCACTGAGATAACTTAGCACAAAAATAATGGTTCGCCTAGAAATATGAAATTGAGCAATAAAGTACATGTTGAATGGTACATGATGTGCTAGCATAACAGAGCCATAACATAATACAATGTGTCCCATATACATAATGCACCTGGTAAAAACATGAGCCAGGACTAAATAAAATAATATCTGGGTACATGAGATACAAATCTCCTTCCCTCAAAAAATGGGTAGGAGGGAGGGTATAACAACCAGAGAAGCCCTACTAAACAAGGAAGGGCTCTGCAAAATTGAATGGATCATCTAGAGGAGATGTGCATGCTATGAACACTGCAATCAGTAGGAACCGAACCCATTACCTCTGCGGAGCTGCATCTGAGGTTGTAGCATAGTAGGTATGCATCTGGGCATGTGTGGGGCTACCTAAAGGGCCATCCCCTCATGAGGTCTGAAACATCTCACACACACCTAGGAATCACTAGTACAATCTACTGCATCATTGGACCATCAAGTGTAGGGATCATGAATATGAAATGACCAAATCAGAGGGAAATAATGAGACCCTCTGCTCGATCCAAGGCGCTAAACAAGAATAGAAGATGGAATTGAGATACACCACACTCTAGGTCGTTCTTCTGCAATAAATGAGCTGATGTTGACAAAATAGGGCCTACAATAGATGAGGCAATGAGGATCCTCAAATAACGCACGAGGGAAAATAGTAATGTGATTGATGGACTGGAACTAGGGATAATGGGGAAAAGGGGACTGAGGAAAAAATAGACGACTACCCTTGTTAGAGTATAAAGTGAATGGTTGACCTGACAGCAACTAAGTCAACTCCGGAGGGGATGGAGATAGTATGACTGGAGGCCAAAATGGGAAACAAAGGATGAATGGTATGCAAATATGGATGGAATATTGTGACAGGATATGATGGGACATGGAATAGACTCCAAGGGTGCAAGGGTGACTCATCGTAGATGCCCTGAATAAGGGTGACTCGATGACACTGCCACACAAACCAGGCTCGATGGAGACCATGAAAGCATGAGTAAATGATGGTTAATCATGATGAAAACTGACATATAGTACAACAAGTAATAAGAGGAGGTGGACCTCAAAGTACAAGTGTTGTTTTATAACGCAATTTGATTTTGAGAGGCAACGAAGTGACCTTTCTTAGAAAAACGATTTCTTGGTGAAGTGTCAAATCATCAAAAAGTGAGGAAGACCCATTATAGAGTTGAGTGAGAGCTTTCCAACAGTTATGATGGTTCGTCAAACTGAGCTATGGTATAGTCAAAATGGGTGCCAAAAAAATTGTGAATTTTTCTATGAAAGGACGTTTTCCCTCCAATTTAGATTCATTTGCTAATTGAGTTGTGGTGAATTTGGAGAGGAGGAAAACACCGCAAATCTCGTGGAGATTGTAGTAGACAAACCGACCATCGAAATCAAGATCTGTGACTTTCATGTAGGTGGCCTTACTCATCTCTTCAATTTCATTGGTTTATTTCCTAATTTTTGGCACCTAATAGCTCCTTGAGAGACCCTTGCCCTTTATCATAGTCACATCGCACTTTCTAGGCTGAAAACTATGATTTTTGGCTGGAGGAAGGGTTGGTCTATGGCCTGGTGGGGATTGTAGGCTGATCAGTGCTAACCATTGTTTTCTTCTATGTACTGACAATACATGTGATGTTTTGATGGCAGAGCTAAAAATCAATTGGCGTGAACGAGACTTGGATACTCTTTGATCCAAGATTCAGGGGGATCAGGCCGTTTGAGTGACTTTGGCTTGTTATGGGGTTCTCAAGTTGGTGCAGAACCCATTGATGAGGGTAGATGAGCCCTTGCTATCAAGAATTGTTAGCTATTGGGATCTAGACTAAGAGGTCTTCGTCATGAAGGGGCACAAGATCGAGCTCACATTACAGGATATTTACTTTTTGACCGGATTGCCTCCCCTCGGAGTTGTGGTGGATATTCATCTGGTGTTACTTCGAGGGAAGAACATTACTAAGTCCGTGGAGCACCATTTTTGGCGAAGGGCTCGTGTCAAGGGCATGCCTATCCCACTAGTTGATCTAGAGAGGCTAGAGACACAAGTTGGTTTTGCAGTTGTGCTATGGGTTTTGGGAAGCCAGAAGTTCCACCACATCATTGGAGGGTAGATGATGTTAGTTGAGAGTGTTTTGGTTGGGACCTACTATGGGTGTGCCTAGTTGATGTTGTCATTAGTGAAATGAAAGTTGAGTCTTTGTAAGAGACAGGTGAATCATGATTGCGCTTTTGGTACAGTACTATGTGTGTTCTCATATGAGAAGATACCCACTATCTGTACTCATGTACAGATCCAAGATGGGGGCCCATAGGAGCCCAGGATGCGTCGTCAGGGCAGCTACTGTGGAGAGGAGGAGGAGGGGGAGTCAGACAGGTGTTTCGACCTGAGTTTTTCACACACTAGTACCAAATACCCCTTTAAATTGACGATTACACTTATAGCGAGATGAATTATCAGGGGGATCTGACTTGCCACTTCTGCCCGGGTGAGCATGGGGATAAGAAGGTAAGTGTTAAGCTGTTATGTTTCATGGTGCATTTTATATTTCTATCACATGTATATGGTACTGAGCGTGAAATATGTTGTATGCAGACATAACACAAGTGAAGCCGACAGGATATGCAGGCTAAGCCGCAATGCCTAGGGCTATAGATCGGGGGACATCATCGTCACAACAGGGTCCAAAGGATACTACATTGCTTGTGGATTTTCATTGTAGGTTTGATATACTCTTGACTGGGGTTTCAGAGCATGGATGGCTCAGCTTAGAGGATCGATACACAAATGAGTGCACCGGTCATCCCTCAAAGTGGCAAGGTATCATGCAGCACATGGTGATGATGGGTCAGGTAGTACATGATCTATGTGTGGGTGGAGTAGTGACTTTGGTGCGAGATCCGCCAAACAATGACTAGATGTAGGGAAATGTGGGTCCCTTTGATTGTGATTTTTGTAACATGCTATGGGCATGTCGGATATGTTTAGAGCTATGGCTCCAAACACTTTTATGATACATAATCTGATTATGCATTTTATATGATGACGATGGTTCGTGATTTGTGTGGTTATCTTCTGTGGTATACATGTGATAAATGAAAATATAGAATATTGATTCCAGTGGTATATACATAGTGATTTTGGGCTCTAGGCACATGAATGAAAGTAATGGTTTCAAACTCACGTACCAATAGCTTCACTCATAGATATTTTCTAAATAGGACTTGGTTATGCACATGATACACACCATTCAATTGCATAACAAGTAGCAAGGAATCTAAAAGAACATGAAGATGAAGGATGAAATAAGTGAGGGCATCGACTAACAAACCTATCACTGCATCATATTCAGAATGATTATTCGTAGCAGATCCAATGCACATGCCGTTTCAAAGGACTACTATATGGAAGGGGGTAAAAATGGCCTCGGCTGCCGAGGCTAGATTCTGAGAGAAGCGACTTGCACCATCGGCATGACTGATATATGGTGTGGATGATGGATCCATCTGAAAGGTGCAAAATACAACGGATGAGATGATGCAATATACCTAACCACATGGTAGAAATAAAGACATGCAAATCAAAGGGATGTGCTATGAGAAGAATTTCTTGAGGTAGAGCACATTGGGAGAATTAGGAAGGAAATGGCCTTCAAAATCCTCTAAAGAAATGCTCCCTTACTTAAGGTTATGGGTAATCAGGGGTAGACATAGCTTCCATGGTGTCCTCATTAGGATGGGCGATGGGTGGATGGGAGGAAAACTGACTACATGATGCGGTGGTATTACCTAGTGCATCAACTTGAGAAATAAGGTTCACATACACATCATCTTGAATGGTAGATGATGGACTGGTAGATGGAGGATCTACTAATGTTGAGACCTGGGATTCTTTCAAAGGAGGTTCGACAGAAATGTGCGTAGAAACCTTTGAAATGTTTTCCTGTGAGGAACTGAAGGATGATGACAGGTAAATAGTGGGTCCTGTGGTGTCGATCATCTCGACATTGGGGGAATGGATCACAATAGTAGGGCTAGAGTTCCCCTATTCTGGTTGACTGGTGGTACAATAATCCACAAGTAGAGGATTAGAGGCTCCACTACGGGTGGCCTCATATTCACGAATCGCCCCAAGGCAATCACGAAATTCTTTGAGACGAGGGAAACAATAGGAATAGTGACCATGAATATCACACAGGGCACAAGGATGGTTTGTGTGAAGAGTTTTGAGTTTCTTAGGTGGGACTGGTATGTTAACATGGACTTCTGAAATATTCAACTCAGGGAACACTTCACGAACCAAAGGTTTAAGTTGAGGAAGTTCAAGACAATTATTAGTGGTGTGCCCAACAACTTCACACAAAGTGCATAGGGGTGTTGTATTTGGGGCCTTATGGGCTGGAGGAGCTTCGGGAGCCTTGTCCTCCAAATATTTCCTTTCGGTTTTCCCCCCTGGAAAGGTGCTTTCGCAATAGGAGTTGCTTGCTGTTGAGGTTGTGATGGCACTGAAGCATCGGTAGGGGTCATGGGGACTGGTTGAACCAGGGTCAAAGCATGATATGGTCTTGGTTGGGCAGGAAGAATGTGTGTAGGGGGATATATCTACCATACTGGGATCCCTAGAGTCATGTTAGGAAGGACCAGCGAAGCCATGACAATTACGAAAAAAAATCTTGGAGGGAGGAATAAGAAAGGTATTTGGCTGGCAAGATAATGTCCCGACAGAATAGCTCCTAGATGGTTAAGACATGGAGGAACAGTTCTTGGAGGGAACATAGGAGAGGCACCCACAAATGGAGGAGGTCTTGGGGGAGTGGGTCAAGACGGTTCAAGTTGAAGAGAAACAACAGGATGTTGGGGACCTGGCTATTGATCAGATGTACTAGACTACTTAAGAGCAGCTCGTGACACTTGTAACCTACAAACACTCATGGAAGTATGTTCAAAAATGGGAGGGGGAGGACAGGGGAAGGCACCTAACAATGAGGAATCCTTATAGACTCCGGGTGAGACACCAATGTAACGAGTTGAAGACTGCTTGTCAGACATCGACAAGATGATGGACTCAAGGGAGGTCATAGATTCTAGTTCATAGTAAGTCAACTGATCAATGGTAACGATCTTCCCTTCATGTGGGAAGAACACCTTGGAAAACACTGAAGACGTGAGAAATGACATGGCATATGTATAACTACAACCTAGGAGAATGTTGTAATCCAAAGGGGCATCGAGGACTTTGATATCAACATGGATAGTCTTGCTCGCAACGGTCACTAGATAGTTGCGTACATGCCAAGTGGCTGGGAGGAGTGTCCATCCCAAGCACACAACGTGATGGTGGAGAGGGACAACTCGGGTGACTTGAGTTGTTTCCAAACAAAATTGGACATCACGCAAGTGGATGTGCCTTTGTTAATAATGCATCTAGAGATGATCACATTATGGACTCTAACTAGTATCTAGAAAGCAACTGATGAAGGCGATGGGGGATGAGAATATGTATCAATCGAGAAGACAATCAAATGATCGTTAGAAGGATCCACTGCACCAAAGGTAGTTAGCAAAGCTTTATTTTGGGAAGGGCACGATTAGAGGACTTCCAGTGTTGACATGGACGTCCGTGATTGTGCCAAGTCATCTACTATACTGTATGTATGGGCAACTCGGTTAGAAGTCACATTACTATGTAATGGTCCATTTTGTTGAAAATCTGCAACAAGAAATACCAAATTTAGAATGTGCTAAAAATAGACTGCTAAAAATAGCATATCTAAAAATAACAGTTTGGCCAGTGAGGTCATTGGCCACATTGGGTGAGATGTGAAACTGCTAAAAATAGAAAGTTCTAAAAATAGCATTTCTGGGTCCCTTCCTATTTATAGCAGTCCCTAGTCTATCTATACGAAGTAAAATTAATTTTGGTCTTAACAGCAGTTGAAAATATTAATTAATTAATTCAGTTGAGTTAATTAGTTAAGGAAATTCGAATTTGAAGTCTTTGTGAGAATGCACATGAGTTTTCCCACTGATTGAGGAATTTATCCTTAATTTCCTCCACTTATTGAGGGAATAAGTATGATTTCTATAATGAGAGAATTAGTTGACTTAGTTCTAACTAGTCAAGTCCAGTTGGATTATTTTAACAAGTTGTTAAAATAATAAAATATAGTTTGTTAATGCTTGCATGCATGTGACAACTATTATTTTAGATAACTGAGGATTCACTCATGGATAACTGTTGCATGTCAGTTCTGTCAGAGACCCAGTTGAGATCAAATGAGGTACAGTGTACTATCAGATGCTTGGATCTTCCCATGGAATATTCCTTGCATGCATGAGGAAATAGTGTCCTCAAGGATTGCATAGTTGGACCTTTGGTTGACAGTAGGTATGATTTGGGGCTAATGCTCATATGTTATGAATTGAACCCCAATCAAAATTGCACAGGGAAATAGGGGATTGATGGATGGTTGCCTACATATTGAGGCATAGTGAGTCTATCATCATCATCTTTTGATTGCAGAGAGTACATGCTAACACTTGAGCTGATATTTTTTGTAAACATAAGAGGATTTCCACTTGATTGATAATATAGTGTTGGCGGTTTTATGCTAGTGCTTTCCCCAATGATATATCTATGTTATGTGTGATTATTTCTCTTGATCAGTTATATGTGTTTCTACTTGATGTGATGGGTTATCTTCTTGTCAATGTGCAGGTGATGGCTTCCTCTATTGTTCCTGAGATCTGGAGGAGTTTCATTGTGCCTGTAGTTATGCTTCTCCTCTTTCAATCATGGTGTTGAAGGTTAGGCCTGGAGCCTGTTGTTACTTCCAAACAGGTTGTTGTAGCTACCCTTTTTTTTCAATGTTTGTGTCCTTTCTCTGTAGGAGGTTAAATAGGTATTGGAATGAGTGGAAGGTGTGGCCATAGAGTGACATGGTCATGATGGTTGTTGGCTAAGATGTGGTCCCTTTTTCCTATTCCAAAATAGGCCTGCATCATATTTTTTCCATCGAACTTCCTTTCGTGTAGATTTTCAGAACTCCCTGTAGTAGTACATAAAACTCCTATAGAAATTCAGGACAACCTTTTGTAGCATACTTGTTTTGTCCATATCTCCCAAATGGTTGAATGGATTGACCTCAAATGTTCTGAGAATTTTTCCATCATCATTATGCGCCTCCCCAGAAAAGAAACTTTGGTCAATGGATGCACGGATCTTGAGAAAAAACTAAAAATGGCGAAAGGTGATGGAGGCCGATTTCTTGGAAACCATGCATTGGAATTTTCTGAAATTTCTTGGGCATGTTACAATCATCCATATGCATCTCCCCATGAAACATATTTTTAAATGGATGCACGGATATCGAGAAAATGTAAAAATGGTTGTAGGTGATGGAGGTTGATTTCTCGAAAACTATGCATTGGAATTTGTTGAAATTGCTTGAGTATGTTACCATCATCCATATGCATCTCCCCTTGAAACAACTTGGAAAATGGATGCATGGTTTTCAAGCTATGGGAAAAACAAATTTCTGCTCTATGTATTTTTGTTTCTTGTAGTAAAACAGAGCATTCCTGTACTTTTTTAGGACAGCAAGCAAACTGAATAGGAAAATCTTGATAATGATTGGTGGATGGTGGAAATAGATGAGGGTGATGGATTGGCATGGATTTGGCCTTGTTGGAGAATTTAAGCAAAGGAGGAGAAAGTCAAAATTTGATGGAAACTTATTTTTGTTCCTTGTAGATGTTGGAGAGCACTTACATTCATGAAAGAGATACATGGAGCAAGGATTTTTTTATTTTTTTCCTTTCTTTTTTCTAGGCCTACTAGCCGCCTCAATGAGGTTTTTAACTAGTAGGTATGCCTAGGCACCTCAAAGGAGGTTTTCACCTAGGATCTTTTATTTTTCTCTTTTTTTATTTTTTCCCATCCCATTGACTGCCTTATGGAGGTTTTCAATCAATGAGCCAATCTGAGGCGCCCCAAAGGAGGTTTTAAAACACTTTCAAACATAAAAATACTTCCAATGGATCCATGTGCACATCAAGATGATAGACAAAATAATGTGTAGGATTGAAATGCATGCTTTCAATCCTACCCTAGCCTAATTGAGAAAGAAAAACACTTTCAAACATAAGAATACTTCCAATGGATCCATGTGCACATCAAGATGACAGACAAAATAATGTGTAGGATTGAAATGCATGCTTTGATATGTGCCTGGATTCAGAAACCAAATGATTTGACTTTGAAAGGTCAAACAAAGTTGAAGAAGAGAGTGATGATCCATCTTGTTGATTTTCTGGAACCAAACCTCAATATAACTTTGATGTCCTTGGTTTTCTTGCTTATATGGATCATTCTTCATGTATTCTTCTACCATGACCTTCGAATCTTCCTCTTTTTGTAGATTGTTCTCTTGAATACATGGAGGATTTGATGGTAACCATCAAGGAGCTCTCTCGATCTCTAATTTTGAACCCTTCTCTTCATCAAGTGCAACCCATGATTCTATGGTCTTCTCATTTGAATCTTCTTCTGGATGTGGTCCTTCAATGATATGAAGATAATATTTTTTTGCAATGCTCTTCTTGAGCTATGGTGAATACCATTGACCTCAAGTGGAGATGTTTGGAAGTGTTGTACTTCAACATTGTAAGTGGATTGATCTACTTCATTGTGTGGGTTTGGAAATGGTGGTACAGATAGTTGAGTGGGAGAGGATATTTGAGATGGTGGATGTTGTGGAGATGGAAGGTAGGGATAACATGGATTTGGGTATGGAGGATATTGAGGATATTCTGGACAACTCCCATAAGTTCCTTGCCAACCTTGTTGCCAAAATTGGTTTTGGGGTTTAGACGGCCAATGTTGCCAAGGAAAGGGTGCATTCCAATTAATTTGAGATGGATGTGCATAAGCTTGAAATTGTGAATTAGGTTCTTGCATCATACTAGGTTGAATAGGATTCCATGGTCCTCTTGGAGCTACATAACATAGTTGCATTGGAAATAGACTTTCTCCACTATCATCTTGGTAAACTTCCTTCAACCTTGGTAATGATGGACAATGTTTAAAATCATGTGATTTTGCATGGACAACACAAATATCAAAATATTTTCCTGATATTGCATTCTTAAGGTTTCTACTTGTTTGGTTAGATTGCTAAGAATTTATGTTTTTCATCAAACAAATTTCGAAGTTCAGCTTGACTTACCGATCTTGATGGTGATTTATCTACTCTTGCCCCTCCTCTTGATATGTGTTTGCATGTTTCAGAAATTTCTTCAAATGGTAATTTATATACATCACCTCTACTCATGAGATCAATGATATCAATCCACTCATCCCTAATTGTTCTAAGTAAGAGGGTTTTTAGTGTGTCAGATCCTAAATGCTGTAATTTTCGTCTCCCAACATTGTACATGAACCTCTCTATTAAATCCTCTAGACTCTCATCTTCTCTTTGATTCATTCTAAAGTTTTCTTCTTTAAGATCACAATCTTTATATTTTTCTAGAAATATATTGTGCATATCATTCCATGATCTTATTTAATTAGTCCCTAGACTCATGAACCTTTTAAGAGCTCTATCCTTCAATGTTGTCGGAAACAATCTTAGTTTTTGAGTTTTTCATAAGTAATCATAAGATCTACAAACAATTTCAAATTCAAAGAGAAAGGTTTCTGGATCCTTTTACCTTATACCATGAAATTTGGGAAGAAAAGATGGAGGGTGTTATAGACATATTTGGGCACTACAACTCCAATCATATATGTCCATAAACCAAGGGCTTCTGAGTCCCTAAAGTGTTGTTTCATACCCTAAAGGAACAAGGTTAACTGATTACATCATCTCCCAGAAGTTATCCATGGAAAACTGCTCAGAACTGGTCAAAACTGGACCGTACAGACTGCTCAGTGCAAAGGGTGCGATGCATATCACCTGCCACATGCAAAAAATGAGATGCATATTGAAAAGCCCTTCTGCAGGGTGCGATGGGCAAGAGTAGACAAATGGCAGAGGCAATTTGCAAGGTGGATGATCATGGAATCTTCTAGAAACTTCTCCTGTGACACTTACCTCTCTGAATTCACCCAGGGATGAGTAAGAGATCATGAATCTCCAAGTGGAACAAAGAAATATCAGAGAGAAGACACTAATAGAAATCCAAGAAGCTGAATCACCCCCCTGAAATCATCTATATATGGATCCCTCATCCCAGAGATCCAGAGGCTGGAATTTTGCATCTTGTAAGGAAGTGTTGTTGGTTTCCTGGTGGAACATCATAGTGTT
>APFE031059349.1:422730-462542 GCA_000404065.3 Pinus taeda
TGAGCCTTTGTATTGCAACAAGAATGTTGCAACTCCCAAGGCTACCGACTTTAATTATCAACCCAGGGTTCGTACAAACTTAAGGGGTATCAACACTATATGTGCAACATACAATGTGTCCTTCCTTTCCTGTCATGAGAGAAAAGAAATGATGCCTATTTGCAGGAATGGAAGACTGAATTTAAAAATTCTTGTAAAGTAACATGAAATCCTATATCTACTTATTAACACACTTTTCTTGCAAAATAACCCTATTTTTCACATGTGACGTTTTAACTAATCTAACCATGAAATCTGATCTAAAGTGTACTAACTGTTGTGTACATGTGTAAATATAAAAGAACTGATTTTTTTAAACTTTTTTCTTTATAAATGCAAATGATAATCTTTCCTTGATATTTGGCAGGGGAGATGGTTGCGGAGGAAGAGGGGTACAATGATTTTGATGTCTTGCATGTCAAGTAGGGGCCTAATCCGAACTCCAATGATTATTTTTCTCAACTCGGGCTCAAAACAAGCTACTACAAGATTTCCTACATGATGTACTAGTTCTCCTATAGGATCCCCTAGTTCTCCTACAGGATCCTCTATTTTACTACAAGGCGTTACAAATTTAATATAAGAAATTATAATTTATACAATGAAAAAGCAAATCAAATCCAAATTGGATGGGACAAATTTTATTATTGACTAGTGATCCAAAATGGATCCTAAAACCCTCTAAGCCTTTATATACTTAAACACTACCGCAAAGGAAAAACCTTCACAAATGGCGGAAAACACTATCGCATGGGAAAAACATGAAGAAATGGTGAAAAGAGAGTTAATCGAAGGCTTAAGCAACATTCCACAGGAGCCATCGGATCTGGCGGATCAACGGTCCAGATCTAATCGACATATCGCAATTGGAGCTAGCAAGCAAGGTCTATCGGAGGTGGCCTTATGGAAATCGTGATAGTGATCAACGTGATTTAACGAGGACCATTGATCAAGCATGCAGATCAACGGCCTAGATTACATCGCAATATCGCATTGCTAATACACAAAGGGAAAGACTTAAGGGAGGCCTAAAGACCATGCGATATGTGATTGCGATATATCGCATCACAATATCGTGTCAGAGTGATACAAAGGAGCAGAGCTGATACAATGTGTGACTTGTGATAGTCGGACCCGACGGGTTTTATGGACACGATTTAGTATATTTTGAGTTTCGGTAAAAAGGGATATTCTTTATACTTTCGCATTTTTGTTAAATAAACGAAATACAAAGAAAAGGCGCCGAGAGTGATAAAGCGGACCCGAAAGGTTTATACATGCAGCCTTATATTATTTGAGTTCCGTAATGAGTGGGATTTCAGGCGGGCCTTAGGCGGTAAGTGGTGTTCAATGGGCTCCACTCGATCCCATACACTGGCCGACATGTGGCTTGGCACAGGAGAGAGAAAACCACCATTTCGGGCGGGTAATCTTTGTATGCATAGGCTAGCCGAAATGAATATCAATCGTTGGATCAAAGATCACCTAGATCAATGGTGGGTTTATGATAGCAACCAAAGGTGGATCTGAAAGGATTATAGGGCAGATTCAATGATTTTTGAAGTCCGATAGAAAGATTTTTGTGGGCTTTTTAGTGTTTTTAGTGTATTTCTCTATGTAAATAAAGAAATGTGTTCCCGAGGCTTTCAACTATGCCAATGGTCCTTTCCATTTAAAAATAGCTGGCCACCATACCTAAAGGCGTTTCATAATGATTGTTTAATGCTCAGAAGGGATTTGAACGAACAAAGGCTGGGAGCCAGAAAGCCGAAAGGGAAAATGAATAAAGAAGCACCGATAGGCTTAAAAGCAAGTTAGTGGTAGAGATAGGGGAGGCAGTGCTGAGACAAAGAGAAAATAGAAGACAGAGAGCGAGAGGGAGAGTCTATGTACTCAAAAAGACTTGAGGAATTCAAGTAGAACCCTATTGTGTATTCTTGTTCTGTTGAGACTCAATTTGAGCTCACACTTGTAACAAATATGCTCTTGAAGACATAATAGAGAGGTCACCACTGAGAGCTATACCATGAGATGTAGCCCAATAGTTTTGGGTGAATTCCTTGATTATTTGTTGTGTTGATGTGTGTTTGTCTATTATGCTTCTTTAACTGCTCATCGTCTATATTATTCGCAATCTTTTTGATCCGTTGCACTAAGTAATATAGGAAAATCCTACACATGAGTATGTAATACCTTAATATTAATCTAAGATCTCATTTTTAGATCAAGTAGTATCGGAGCTTTAGGTTTTCTATGGTTAAACAAGCTTGTGCTGGATTTTGAATGCTAACTAGTTTCAAGCTCAAACTGGGAAAAGAAGAACTTGTTGAGGCTAATCCAAAAATTGGAAGAGTCTATCCTCAGAGGAAAATGGAAGAAGAAACTCCCTTGGGAGAAAAATCTCAATTTATGGAAGGTTTTAAGGCACTTCAAGCCATGGTGGAAGAGATGTATTGGGAATTTAAGAAAGGCCGAGGTAAAAGCACTTTAGCATCTCAACTAGATAAAGGAGCAGAGGAACCTCTTCTAGATGCCCATTCAGAAAGCAAAGGAAAATAAGAGAGGCCTTCTCCAGCATCTACTCCATCATCACCTTCATCATCCTTATCATCTTCTTCACATAAAACTAGCCCTGAAAAGAAAAAGAAGAAAAATTTTGTGATTAAATTAGATGTGAAATTTGATTTGCCAATTTATGATGGAGAAATGAATGCAGAAAATCTAGATCATTGGATTAGATAGATTGATGTATATTGCAGGGTATAGAAAATTGATTAAGAAAGGGGAAAGATTCAACTAGCTAGCCTTCGCCTTGGAGGAACTGCACTAGTGTGGTGGGAAGGCAAGACACAAGCTGATTTGAAGGGACATGGCAAAATTCTCTCTACTTGGAATGAATTTGTTTCTGCCATCAAAAAATAATTCTATCCTCTAGATTATATGCAGAAAGCAATGATGAGTTGGAAAATTCTTTGCAAATTAAAGGGCGAAAGTGTACAAAGCTATACCTAGTAATTTAGAAAAATAGCTTTAACTCTAGGCATATCTCTAGACTCGAAACTTTGTTGAAGTATATAGGTGGTCTGGATAGCTATTTGAAGCACACCATTCTCATGTTTAATCCCACTAGCCTAGATGACGTATCAGTTCAAGCTACACATCTAGAAGCTAGAGGAAAGAATGTGAACCTAGAGATTGGGGGATCATCAAAACCCTTCACAAGCAAGAACAAGGAAAAGAAGAAACTGAAATGGAAGGAGAGGAAGGCAAACATTGTACAGAAGGAAAAACCTTCATGCACTCACTGCAAGAAGGATGGACACGATGAGGAAAACTACTGGTCTTTGCATTCAAAGCTGAAACCCAAGAAGTTAGGTGGTAAGAAGAAGAAGATTTCTCCTGCTATTCAGAAAGACTTGGGGTCAGGCTCAGGCTATGAAACAAAAGTCATAGCCAAAGGCATAAAAGGTAAAAATTCTGAAGCATCTACAAGTAATTCTACACAGTCTATTGATAATGAAGATAATGAGAGGAAAATACATGAGCTTTTTCATATTAGAGTTGTTTCCAAGCACCAAAGATTGATACTTTATTTGATAGTGGATCACAAGTAAACTTGATTTCTGACACAATTGTAAATAAGTTGGGCTTACTAACAACACCTCACAAGAAGCCATATCCATTAGGTTGGGTATGTGATAAAGCAAAGATACAAGTGACTAGACATTGTAAACTTAGGTTTGCTATTGGGTCAACATTTGTAGATGAGGTTGAGTTAGATATAGTTCCCTTTTATATATGTGGTATTGTTTTAGGAAGTCCTTACTTGTATGATAGGCAGGCCATTTTCTATAGAGCTGAAAATAAGTATCAACTAACTGAAGATGGAATAGAATATATTGTAAGAGCTCATAAACTCAAAAATAACTATTCTCTCATAAACTTAGGGCAGATGAAAAGAATTGTAAATTCATGCAAGCAATTTTTACTAATGGTTGTAAAGGAAAAGTACCTTGATAAAACCAATGTATTTGAAGGTTGTGATGCTAAATAGAAAGCTAATTTAGTTAAAGTTGTTTCAGAATATGATATCCTATTTAAAGAACCTAAAGGTTTGCCACCCAAAAGGGAAATAGTACATGATATTCATTTGTAGCAAGATGCTTCATTACCTAACATCGGAATGTACAAGTTATTCACTTTAGAGAATGCAGAGATCAAGAAGCAGGTATAGGAGCTACTCGATAAAGGGTTCATAAGACCAAGAACATCACCATGTAGATCTCCAATCGTATGGTGAGAAAGAAAGATGGTTCATGGAGGATGTGCATTGATTATAGAGCATTGAATAAAATAACGATCAAGAATCATTATCATCTTGCTTGCATTGATGATCTATTAGATCAGTTGAAAGGAGCAGTTTACTTCTCCAAGTTAGACTTGCGTAGTGGCTATCATCAGGTCAGAGTAGAAAAATAAGATGCATGGAAGACTGCTTTCAAAACAAAGCAAGGGTTGTATGAATGGTTGGTTATGCCTTTTGGCTTAACTAATGCTCCTGCCACTTTCATGAGAGATATGAATGATGCACTTAGACCTTTTATTGATGATTTTGTAATTGTATATTTAGATGACATTCTTGTTTTTAGTAAAACATGGGAAGAACATTTGAAGTATGTAAAGCAAAATTTATATGTTTTGAAAGGAGAAAATCTCTATGTGAAGTTATCAAAATGTGAATTTGGAAAAAAATATTTAAATTATTTGGGTCGTATTGTAGGGGGTGGTGAATTGAAGATAGATCCCTCTAAGGTTGAATTCTTTGTGAACTAGCCTAAACCCAAACTTTGCTACAGAAGTTAGGAGTTTCTTAGGAGCAACACAATATTGGAGAAATTTTATTGCTAACTTTTCCTTGATTGCAACTCCCTTACATGCTTTAACATGATTGAACAAGGTGTTTCAGTGGGGAGGAAAACAACAAAAATCCTTCGACACCTTGAAGGAAAAAGTTAGTACAGGACGAGTACTAGCACTGCCAGATCTTCAACGTCCATTTGAGATTGAAATAGATGCCAATGACTATGCCATGGGAGCAGTGTTGATGCAACACGGTAAACCCATATGCTATCATTCTGAGACATTTAATTCTACAGTAGTTAATTATCCCACATATGATAAAGAATTGTATGCATTAGTGCAGAGTGTGAAAAAGTGGAAACATCACCTAATGGGCAAAGAAACAATTATACATACAGATCATCAACCACTTCAATATTTGCACTCACAAACTAAATTGCAGCAATCAAGCCATTATAGGTGGATGGGTTTCCTACAACAATTTCATCTTGTCATCAAATATAAGAAATGCATACACAATAAGGCTACATATATGCTATCAAGACCAATCATAAATGCATCTATTATACTTAAGCATAACTCAGTAATGCATGAAAGCTACATTGAAAAATATGCTGAGGATGTATATTTTAAAGATGTATGTGAAACATTAAGTCATGGAAAACAATTAGAATAATTGGATTATTATGTGAAGGACCAACTCTTGTATCATTTGGGGAAGTTATGCATTCCACAAACTGAAAGAGTTAACATAATCTAAGAAGCACATACTTCTCTTATATCGGGTCATTTTGGTGTAAGTAAAACAATTGCACAGCTACAAAGTTTCTGTTATTGGCCAAGAATGCATGAAACAATTTCTAGATATATTAAAGGGTGTACCATGTGTGGTAAAAGGAAACCCAACGATAGAAAAATAGGCTTGTATACTCCACTTCTAGTTCCTTCTTATCCTTGGGAAAGTGTTTCCATGGACTTTCTTGGGGGATTGCTAAAATATAGAAAAGGTCATGATTATTTATATGTTATTGTGGATAGGTTCAGTGAAATGTGTATTTTGATACCTTGTAATAAGTAGGTTACAACTGAACAAATAGTGAAGTTGTTATTTCAGCATGTATGGGTTCATTTTGGGTTACCCACTTCTATTGTATCTGATCGAGATTCTCGATTTGTTGGGAAGTTTTGGTCAAGTTTGTGGGAATTGATGGACACCAGATTGAAGAAGAGCATAGAATTTCATCCACAAACAGATGGTCAAACAGAGGTGGTCAATAGGACAGTCATCCAGTTGCTCAGAGGCTATTACAGCAAGCATCCCAAGCTTTGGGATGAACATTTGTTATGTGCAACATGCTTACAACTGTGCCAAGCACTTTTCTACTCAGAGATATCCTTTTGAGACTTGTTTTGGTTTTATACCAAAGTATCCCTTGGATTTTGTCTTTAGTAAAGACATAGCAGTTGATAGACACAGTGATGTGGAAAAAGCAACCAAGTTCATTGAACAGATCCAAGAAATTCACCAACCAGTGTAGGAACAGTTGGAAAGAAGCCAGGCCAAGTACAACGCAAGGCATGACAAGCGTCAAATTGAGCATGGATTCCAAGTTGGTGAGGGTAAGAATTTGAAACCAATAAGGTATGGGCCTTTCAAGATACTTGAAAAAATTGGTAAAAACGCTTTTCGCCTTGATTTGCCAGCTTATATGCATATCCATTCAGTCATTAATGCAGTGAACTTGAGACTGTATGAACCTTCATTGATTGAAGATCCCAAAGAGAAAAGTCAATTACCTTCTATTGATGATCTATTTCCTAAATATCTCAATGAGTTGCAGGAAGACACAGTTCTGGACAGGAAGGTGAGAACTACACGTAGAGGGTATGTTGAGTACCTGAGAATTGGACTCAAAGGTTCAAAACCAAGCATTTCATGATGGATAGAGATTGGACAAGTGAGGAAGTTGTATCCTCACTTGATCGATGCTTAAAAAACAACTTTTGGTGGTCCAAAAGCTTTTTAGTGGGAAGGCATGATCCAAAATGGATCATAAAACACTCTAACTCTTTATTTACTTAAACATTATCACAAAGGAAAGACCTTCACAAATGGTGGAAAACACTATCGCATGGGAAAAACATGAAGAAATGGTGAAAACAAAGTTAATTGAAAGCTTAAGCAACATTGCAAAGGAGCTGTCAAATCTAGCCGATCAATGGTCTAGATCTAATTGGCATATGACAATCGAAGCTGGCAAGTGGAGTCTATCAAAGGTGGCCTTATGGAAATTGCAATAGTGATCAGCATGATTTAACGAGGACTGTTGATCAAGTGCGCAAATCAATGGCCCAGATTACATCGCAACATCGCATCACTAATACACAAAAGGAAACACTTACGAGAGGCCTGAAGACCATGCGATATGTGATTGTGATATATCACATCGCAATATTGCATCGAAGTGATACAAAGGAGCAAGGTCGATACAATGTGCGACTTGCGATAGCTGGACCTGACGGGTTTTATGGACACGATTTAATATATTTTGAGTTCTGGTAAAAATGGTTTTTCTTTGTATTTTTGCATTTTTGTTGAATAAACGAAATACAAAGAAAATGCACTTGGAGCGATAAAATGGACCCGAAAGGTTTATACATGTAGCCTTATATTACTTGAGTTCCATAATGAGCAGGTTTCAGGCGGGCCTCATGTAGTAAGTGGTATTGGACGGGTTTCGCCCAATCCTATACACTAGTCGACACATAGCTTGGTGCCGGAGAGAGAAAACCACCTTTTCAGGTGGGTAATCTCCATACGCATAGGCTGCTCGAAATGAATATCAACCGTTGGATCAGAGATGACCCAGATCAATGGTGGGTTTGTGATAAAGACCAAAGGCAGATACGAAAGGATTATATGGCGGATTCGATGATTTTTTTTTAAGTCTGATAGAAAGAGTTTTGTGGGTTTTTTAGTGTTTTTAGTGTATTTATCTCTGTAAACAACAAAACATGTTCTCGGGGATTTCAACCACACCAATGGTCCTTTCTGTTTAAAAATAGGTGGCCACCATACCTGAAGGCATTTCACAATGATTGGTTAATGCGCAAAAGGGATTTGAATGGACAGAGGCTAGGAGCCAAAAATACGAAAGGGAAAACGAACAAACAAGCACCGATAGGCTTAAAAGCTATTCAATGGCAGAGATACCGGAAGCAATGCTAAGACAGAGAGAAAAAAAAATATAGAGAGCGAGAGAGAGAGTTTGTGTACTCAAAAAGACTTGAGGGATTCATTTAAAACCATGTTGTGTATTCCTGTTGTGTTCAGACTCGATTTGAGCTCACACTTGTAAAAACTCTGCTCTTGAAGACATAATAGAGAGGTCACAACTGAAATTTGAACTAGGAGATGTAGCCCAAGAGTTTTGGGTGATCATTCATTATTTTATGTGTTGATGTGTGTTTGTCTATTATTCTTCTCTAACTACTCGTTGTCTATATTATTCACAATCTTTTTGATCCGTTGCACTAAGTAATATAGGAAAATCCTACACATGAGTCTATAATACCTTAATATTAATCTAATATCTCATTTTCAGATCGAATAGGATGTCTTAGGTCCCCATTCCAAGTGGAATCACTCCAATTGACCTCTGTTAACACATGCTAAAAAATATCTGAAAATTACTAGTCGGAAATATAGAAATTCGAGAACTAGTGAGCTAGTAAATCTATAAAAATCCTAACCTAATCAAGTGCAAATGCAATGGGGTAAGTATTTTTATGAACTATAAATTTTTTGTGATATAATGCAAGTGGAACCAACTCAATTGAAGCTCATTAGCATGCTCTAAAAAATAGCATAAATTTATTGTTTTTTGCCACAAAGGAGTTCCAAAAATCTAGATTTGGGAATAAGAAATCTAATCCAGGTAGCTCAATCATTACTATAACCTTCCAAATATTTTACAAGGATTAAATGATGCTTGTGATTCTGCGAAAGAACTTACATCAACCATTTAACCCAATCCTACAATAATAAATCATTAATACTAAATGCATAAATAGACAGAAGTAAACACAAGAGATGCATGTGAATAAGAAGTGACAAGAAGAAATGAAAATGAAACAAAAGGGATATGAGGCTCCTGGGATGGCCAAGACCAAGGAAAATCAAAGAAATATGAAGTATAATAAGATTTAGAAACTGAACTTGACACCAATATTCATTATTTTCATCAATACAATTAAATCCATGCAAGAAAATACAATGGAGTTGCAGAAATACCAGTTCTCTCCACAAGAACACTAATAAAAATCTATATCTAGAGAAAAATTCGACTTGGTACTTATAAAAAGTGATTATGAATCATTCCCCATGAATGAAGGAAGCTTTCCCCACCAAAATCTCTTGATTAGTGGATCTGGTTCCTAATACTAGAATCTACATTAAATGGCAGGGAACACATTCCTAGATTTTCTCAATCATTAGAGTTCCACAATATGTTCCATAATTCCATATATATTGTTGATTTATTATTTAATATTTATTCTCCTATAGTAGGAAGCAAGTCCCTAAATTATCTCCTCCTCCAAATCTTCATAATCTGCCCAATATTCTCATAATATTCCACAAAAATAAATAATATTAGGCAAAAATATGCAATTATTCATAAACCTTCCTAGTGAATATATTAAAGTTAAAAATACATTATCTAATGCAAAAAGAGAGATTTAATGTTTTGAAGGATGGTCATAGGCCATAATTTATGTTTAATTTAGAGGCATGGGCCTTAATTTATGTCTAATTTAGAGGCCCATCACTTTGGACATAGACATTGTACACTATATGATGTCACTATTTAGCACTCATATTCATGGGTACATGCTCAATAAATCCACCTTTTGTGGTTTCTCGTTGTCACTATCCATTGACATGAACTCCCTTAACCTTATGTGGATTCTAGTAAGTTCCCAATAATAAAGAGGGCTAATATTTTTGCATTAGATATATAGGGAGACTAATATCTAGACAAAAAGGTTGTAGACATAAATCATGTTCAAGAATGAAATGTGTGCCAAAAGCTATAGCTTAGGTTGTATATTCTTTATGTTGGCTAAGCTTGAAGGGTTGAGAATTGCACCAATGGCATGTGCATATGCGTTTCCCCTCACAAGGAGAAGATTTTGTAAACTAGCAAGATTTTATTGAGAGTTCAGTCCTACTACATTCACAATTTATGTCTCTTATCTAAAATTCGTGTCTTCTTTCTTGTCATTTTTCACACATGTGAATACCTAAGGTTAATCCTTAGATAAATACTAGAATAGTGAATTGACATTGTATGGCTACTTACTTAGATGCTAAGACATCCATGTCAAATGTTTGATGATATCCTTTCTTCCTCATTTAATATGCACTTTATATATTTTTTCAAGTCAATAACCTCTCCTTGTAATTTTTGGTTTTGGTACCATTTCATCTTATTCATGGGATTATTATTTTATCGATAGATTTTTGTATTTTAAACCTATAAATCCCTAGAGTATATACTATTTATTGAAATCACTACTGCTTTCATGAAATATTTAAAACCTTTTGGCACAATTAAATAAAATATACTTGTAACTACCCTTAAGAAGTTAATATGATTGTTGAATGGTTGGAAAGCATTATTGTTTTGTTCCATTTCTTGGCACAATCTCCTATAACGC
Source organism: Pinus taeda (assembly GCA_000404065.3). Lineage (NCBI taxonomy): Eukaryota > Viridiplantae > Streptophyta > Pinopsida > Pinales > Pinaceae > Pinus > Pinus taeda. The sequence goes on from APFE031059349.1 coordinate 433,351, forward strand.
TTACTAAATCAGTCCTAAAATTCCTCAGATTACTTAATGACAAAGAAAACAACCCATGTGGTTCTATTAGAAAAAAATGGATAAATATGGGTTGTTTCTATTGGAAACTAGCAAGATACTGAGTGGTGGAGGTGGGAGCAGTGGTGGGAGGGGATGAGTTAGTGTCTTGTAATTTCTAATAATTATTTACCCAAGCAATCACATGCAACAATATAGAAAAGCACCAATCACATAACGATTAAACACAAGAAGTTTACGTGCAAACCCATATGGATAAAACAACAAATTATTTTTTATTATGATGTAAATGAAAACAAAAAAATTCATACTACATCAATTTACGATCCTACAAAATGCTCCAAAACCCTTTTCTTTGCAAGCACCAACTCCCAGTGTTTGTAGGCACCAACCTACTCGAGCCTCTCAGAGCCATTTTTGATACATTTTAAGACTTAGATTCATGCGCTCTTTAATTAAAATATTACTGAGCCAATTATTTAAATCTCACATATTCTCATCTTCTTTGATCTAACTTTTAGCTCCATCTCATATTTTTTGGAACTTAGTTCCTTACTAATTATTCATATCCGAACTTTACCTCTGACTCAAATCTTATCACAACGTTTAGGTATGCTAAGCACCTCTTCTATTCAAGCTCAAATTTTATCTTAGCATTCATATCTTCCCTCTTTTCTTTTCTTTCTATGAAAAAACCTCTTCTTCTCACATTCTAACTCTTTTTATATTCTGCATCCAAGATAACACAATCTATTTTCTCATACTCAGCTTACATGTAGCATAACACTACCTAATCTATGTCAGATTTGCTTCTGAAACAAACTATTCATTCTCTTTTTATAGTATATCTCTATTTTCCCTCCATTAACCTCAATTGTATATCATATGTTTCCCACTACACTCTCACTTAATGTTCTCCATGAGATATTCTTCTATTTGATTTGCATGAGAACCACATTTATCTCATGTTTTTCTTCTCCTATTTATAGATACAGATGCTCTCACCTATTTGATTTCATATTTTAATTGTTCATGTTGTAAAATAAAATTTGGTGCCCATCAACACCAAATTTCCAATGGTAGCCTTTACTAGTAACCTCTATTACACATGTGACCACTGGCCTAAAACAAGTTCTTAAGCTCCAAATATGCTTGGCCTCAATCCACTACAATATGGATCTTCATGTATAAAATAATATCCCATCAAATATTTTGTCTTGTCCTTCCATGATCGTGTTGATTAATGTTCTCCTGGATGTGATATGGGCTTGAATTTCCTTACATCCAGATTAAATCTAGCAATGTGATGATGTGGTTCCTCCATCTTCTGTAATAATTCTTATGTCCTTGATAGAGTCTATGGTTGGATTCCACCTTCACCTTGAGTACCAAATCTTAGAGACCTAGTAATCTGTGAATTTTTTCCCCACTCATCTTCCTACTAGACTACGACTCCATGAGGCCTAATGATTGATACGCCCTTTGATGCTTGGTCACTCTCCCCATTGCCTTGTCACTCACTACTCAATACTCACAGACTGGTGTGCATTCTTATATCATAGTGGTATAATAATCCCATGGGCACTCACTCCCTACCCCAATGTGGCCAAAGGCCATGATTGAGGGTTGGTCCTTTGTCGACCCACTACTTGCTACTCTATCACTCATCCGTTGTCTATGTTTACAAAAACTTACTAGATAGGTGGCCCAACTGATAGATACATCACTTGATGGTGTGAATCTTACTAAGGATTATTTCCCATCTATAATCCATAGCCTATGATGAAAGATCCAACTATTGGCCACTGCTTGCCACCTAAGTCTATCTTGCACTTCATTTCCCATCAACTAGATTTCTGAATGCTACAAAACTCTACCAAACAACCTCCTAGCACAAATTATGAGGCCTTCCATGTCATTATATGCCACTTGTCATTCCATGTCACTACCACACGTCACTCAAGAAAGGGTCGCTTGGCCACCCAAAAGTATCAAATGTACCTACCACATTCCCTCACATCAAGGTTCTACATCATCACTATTCACATCACATGTTAGTTGTTTCCACATAATCACCATATATCTCTACCACTTGGAACCAAGAAATTTGTGCCAAGGCTTGTTGCCTACACCCATATCTCATCACTATTGTGTGCACTTCATTTGAACTGGCAATGTAACAATACCTGAACTCTTTCCCCAAACACCTTGATGATTAGGAACGAGAATGTGCAACTTATCACTCCATCACTCACCACCCATCGTCCATGTTTTCTATTTGCAATAGAACTCCAAGCTTGGTGGTTGGATAAGAACTTGGGCACATGTTTCTAGCCTCATGTGACTAATCATTGTGACCAATGGCTTTGCTACTCCACCACTCGTTGCTTTATTAGCCATCGAACTATTTCTCATAAGCTATACCACCTATTTTTCTATCTGATAAAGGGGTTCCCTCATGGAACCTTGAGTCTTTGGAACCCTACTTGAACTTCAACAATTTAAACTCTAATTTATCCTCATACCTTGGGAGTTAGGTTGCATGCCATATATCATGAGAAATTTCTCTAAGAGTACTATCCAAAAAATCATTTTTCATGTGCTTTCGAACAAGTTACTTACAAAAGTAATTCCTTCAAAGATATTCTACTTAGAAAAAAACCAAGACATCAATAATAGCATCAACATCACGTGTGAAAGATCTATAAGCTCTCATAAAACGTGACATCACCTGAAATCAATGACTAAACAACAAGTTGTTCCTTAACTTGGCGTCACATGACGTGAATGACTGGACTTGACATCAATGAAAACAAACTGTAAACAACTGCCAACACACTCAATAATATCCCCTTTGTTATTGATGGAAACACCACAAAACATTGTTGGTCATTGATGGAAACACCACCACTTGGAAACTGATCCCCCTGTCAAGCTAAATAAACAACCACTATAAGCCCATATTCCCCCTTTTCTTTTGAAGAGCCAATGATTAATCACTTTTCACATTTTCTCACTGGCTACCTTCAATATCTCAATACACATTGTATCTCTAGTGTTTTGTTACTCTCCCCCTTTTACATCAATGGAAAAGGGATATAAGAGGCTACTAATATGAATTTTTGTTGAGCATACATTTTTTTGCCACTTAAATTAAATGATACCAATTGAGCATAGACATAGAAAGACTTAGGAAACATGCAAATTTTCCATTTCATAGTGCACTATAATACACTTTTCTTCCCCTAAACTTGTGCTTCTCCTTCTGATCCAATTCTTCTGCTTTTGTACCAATTAAATGATTTGTACTATTATACCAAGCCACACTTAAAGTTTCTCCAAAATTCAAATATACCATTGCACCAATGCTTGATATAAATACGAAGATCTCTTCCCTTTTATACCAACTGGCTAGGTTGTACTTATACTGTTGTGCAATTGAGCCAATGCATACTCATGGATATTCCAAGAGCTAAATTATTCCTGTACCTTAACATGAGAAGATGATTATGCTCATAAATTATGAACTAAATTGCGTTAGCCACTTATACAAATGAAGTAAGACAAATCATGTAATATTTGCAAACTTTTCATTTTATGTTTTCTTGAGCAATCAACTCCCCCTTAACACATGCTACTATTTATCTTATAGCTTCCCTTGAACTTATTCACGATTCTTCACTCTGGCCTCCTAACATACATCTATCCTTAAAAAAGAATTATATCCACCTTATTTCCTTTTACCTATTAGACATCCTTGTGGACCTATATTTACTTTTGAGACCATCTTCTAACACCATCTTTACTTCAATTCACTTCTTCATATTTATTTATATCCAAATTAACATTACTTACTTCCCCTAGTATATCTCCAGTGATCTTTTCAATTCGCTAATATTCTTGTATAGATCATCCTCAATGATTTCTATATTATTTATGTGACATGAGGTGTTATTCTCCCTCACTTGTCCTTGAATGGTATGTTCGGAGAGACAACAATCTCATAGTGAAACCTTTTGATTTACCTAATTATTAAGGACATGTGCATTGCTTGACATCGTAGTTGTTGTTGATACCAATATATGAGATATTCCTTCCTTCTTTATTTTCATGTTTTTTGCAGCAACCTCTTCTTCTTACATTCTAACTCCAAGTGTACTCCACGCCATAGCCAACATTTTTTACTTTCTTATAATTAGTTTATGCGCAACATAACACTACCTCCTTTATCTTATATCTTTTTCTTAGACACACTATTCTTTCTATTTTTATATCACAACTATATTTTCCCTTACTTAATCTCAACCATAGATCATTAGTTACCCACTGCACTCTCACTCCATTTTCTAGATGAAGTATGATTCTATTTTATTTTAATGAGAACCACATTTATTTCACATTTTTCTCCTTTTATTAATAGATGTTGACACTCTGACTTGTACAATTTTGGAATTTCATTGTTCTTTATATAGAATGAAATTTGGCACTTGCCACCACTAGCTTTCCAACCATAGCCCATGATGGTAACCTCCATTACACATGTGACCATCGACCAGAAACAAGTGCTTTAACTCCAAAGGAACTTGGCCTCATGTCACTACAATTCAACTTTTCCTCTATAGAAAAATATATTGTCAATCTAGTTATCTGGTCCTTCCATCATCATGCTAACTAATGTGCTCTCGTATGTGCTCTGGTCCTGGATGTCCTTACATCTACATAAAATTTGGGGATTTGTTGATCTGGTTCCTCAAGCTTTTTTGAACAACAATTGTGCCTCTACTAGATCAAATTTATAGATGCTACTTCCATCCTGAGTCCCAAATATGAGAGATTTGGGAATTCGGGGATCTGGTATCGACTCCTTATACTACACTACAACTCTATGAGGCTAGATGGCCAATAAGCTCATGGGTGCTAATCTACTAACTCATGCAATCCGCAGTTGTAACAATTGCCTTTCCACTCTTTGCTTATAGCTTAAAGACCACTACACACCCTAATATTTGGGAAGTCACTCCCTATCATAATGTGATCAAGGGTCATGATGCAGTACTGGTCTACCATTGGCCCACCCATCATATCTCTTCCACTCATCACTTCTTAATGTTCACAACACCTTACCATCCAAATAGTCTCTCTAATGGATATGTTATTTGATGGTACATCACCTATTGAGGACTATTTCTTGTTCATCCATTGCCTACTACATGAGCTCTAATTATTGACCATTGCTCACTACTAGAGCCTATCACCTCTTCATTGCCCATTGGCCATACTGCCTAACATTTTGGAACTCTACCAAATAACATCCTTGCATGAATCTCGAGGCCTGCCACCACATCTTCCACATCATCGTCTTCCATGTCACTTCCACGCGTGACTCAGAAAAGGGCCACTTGGAAACCCAAAAGTCGTGAATCCCTGACCACATGTCCTCAAATCAAGTTTCCATGTCATCATTGGAAATTTCACCTACCAACTGTATCCAAATAATCACCTTTGGTCTCTACCACCTAGCACCTTGAAAAGCATGTCAAGATCTATCACTCACCGCTCATTTTTTTTGGGTTCTCTTTGTTTAACCTAACAATTTGATAAGCACCTCAGATCTTTCCCTAAGAACATTGATTATTGGATGCTAGATCTTGTGGCTTACCACTCCATCACTCGCTACTAGTCAACCGTTTTTTTTGTTTACAAAAACACTCCTTACTTAGCAGTCTCAGAAGTGCTTGGGTTATTTCTTCTAACCCCATGTGACCCAGTGCTATGACTAATAACTTTTCCACTCCACTTCCCACATGTTTTTCAGTCATTGAACTATTCATCTTGATCTCTTCTGCCTATTTTGTGAATCTAATAAGGGGGTTCCCTCATAGAACCTTGAGCCTTTGGAGCCATACTTTAAATTCAACACTTCAAACTTTGATTTTTACTCATCCCTTGGGAGTTAGGATAAGTTCCATATACCTTTGGAAATCTCTGTAAAAGGATTATCCAACCAAGCACTTCTCATGAGCTTTTGAACAAGTTACTTGCAAAAATAATTCCTTCAAAGATAGGTCATTCAACATACAACCAAGACATTAATAACAATATTTTCATCATGCATGAAAGCTCAAAAGGCTCTCTTTGAACCTAACATCACTTGACATTAATGACTAGTAAAAAATAACCTCCTAAAGTTAACGTCACTTGACATCAATGACAAAAAACTTCCAGCAATTGCCAACATACTCAATAGTTTTCCAATAAAACAATATAAGAATGTGTGCACACATGTACTCCAGAAAGTGCATGCATTCTTAAAGGCATGCACAAATTTCTAAAAACATTGACTTGGAAGCCTATGTTGTAGTTTGGGAAATGATAGAGCGACAAACTCATAGGCACATGTACATTTGTGTGTGCGCACATGTGCTCTCCTATGCATCCCATTTCCACCTTTTCAACTATCAACTTCATGTAAAATCGCATATAATTATGTTACATTCTTTTAGTGTTATTATTAGCATAATCTCTTGGTTGTATAAAAATCATGATTCCTTATTAACATAATCAAAATTTAATTATATAATATTAAATATTCACTTTAACCCTCATATTGCTCCTTTATATGTTTTCTATGTATGTGTGTGAAAAATAACTAAAAAAGAAGTACAATAATAATGTAAGAAATGTATTGTCTATACTATCATAATAGTTTGATTTCCCATACCTTCTTCTTCTCTCCTCTAGAAATATTGGCACTCTTGGTTAATATTAAGTAATAATATTGAGATTCATTAGATCATTGAGACAAATAACCCCTTAAAGTGATGTTGTGGCTATCGCAAATTAGGTTGATATGAATTCATATGATAAACCTAGAATTATTGAGGAAGAGAACTTCTTAAACTAGTGTTGTTGGTTTGGAAACTTGAGTCAATATGAAATCATATGATAAGGAAAAGTCTAAATGCAATATGACTTGGATTTTTTTCCATAATCATAATAAAAAAATTTCTAATAATTTTTTGGTTGAATTTCATTTTTGGTTAAAATTGTATTTTTAATGCATAAATAGACTAAGATCCCTCAAACATCCTTGTTACGCCTAGATTGTAAATTCTAAATAATAGATATTTGCAATTCAAACAAATATTTTAAAAAATTTAACCATATTTTGTATGTGTACTATGTAAGGAATAAAATTGAAAGAAGGATATGGAATGTAGCACATGCAGACACATGGACACAAACACACTAAACATAGTAAACATGAAAATATAGTACAAAGAAAATTAGCATAATAAAAACCCAACTCTTTATAAGATAGTATAATATTGTAAAACAAATACTAGTTAGAGTAGAGGTATCTTATCTTTGAAATAGAGATCTCTCATACTCTCATTCACCATAAGGTTATTACATTAGGTCAAAGGAGTGGCCATTTAACATTATTAAATAAATTTGAACATCCAAAACATTAACTTGAGAAAGCGAAGAACCAAATCTATGTGGACTTGAAGTAGAAACTCTTAGTAATTAAGTTTTGAATGCTTTAAGACAAATATTTCATGTCTACATCATGGAGGAATAAAAATTGTCAACATAAATATTACTACAAGGTCCTTTCTACTAACTTATCCTTTCATTATTTCGTTAATACTATTTATTCAGTATTATATTGTTTTATCTTTATTTTATTTTATTTATAATATTTTAAGTCTTATTAGTTATGGATAACAATGTTGATTACTAAAAGAGGTGCATGGACACTAATATTCACCTCCACCTAGGTCAATCCTACACCTTAGTAAGCAATGGTCCCCATTGTTTCAAGATATTGCAAGATATGGGTTAATTTTTGCTAAAGATGGATACTAATGAGCTAGTTGCTTTGATAAGAAGTTACCCTACTTTCAACACCTAATAGAGTTGTATGTTTTATTGGTGGATGGAATTCATTTTTGTATCCATTATCCAATCCAATATATCTTGCTTAATGTAGTATATATTGAATTTTGTAGGGGTTAAGTGCTTAGCCACCTTTGAGGTGTCCAAAGGGGGTGGGAAATATGGTCAAAGTAGCCTCACATTAAACATTAGGCTGAAGACAAGAAAGGGAGGAATACTCAATTCATGATCATTTTCACCCACGTCTTTGTGATGGGGAAAGGTCCATATCGAAGCGGTAGGAGATTTCTCTAGGGACCTATGAGGTACTCTTTCTATAAATGAAACCACACCTTATCACTAACTTGAACTTGTGTGAAACAAATGTTGGCCATTTCATTGTTTTTACTTGCATTGGCCTTTTGAAAGATGCCATGAACTTTTTCTTGAAGGTGTTGTCTCTATTTAAATAATTATTTTGTTCTATTTGTCTTGGCCTGAGCATGACTGATACTTATTAGTGAATATATAATAAGAAGAGGTACATCAATGGGCATCAATAGCTAGAACCAAAATTCCACCTTAAACAACCTAAGGCCAATAGAGCTATGGAAAGATTTGTTGTAGCTATGGTAAACATAGGGATGGATCTCATTAGGGGAATTTTGAGGTCTAAAATAGGCCTCCTAAGAAAAATGTACAACCACAATAAACTTTATGGTAACTAGTAGGATTCAAGATGATGATGTCAACCATGGGGGATGATTCACCATTTTTGGAGTTAAAAAGTAAAAATATTAAAAAATAATAAAATAATAAAACTACTTTTCAACTTGTATTTTAAACTTATCTCACTAAGTTCTTACTCAAGTTTAGAGTAAGAGTACTCTTTAGATGCAAAATTTAATTCCTCATCCAAGGAGTACCCATGTTGCATGCTTTCGATGGACTCTGTTACATGAAAAATGAAAAATACATGAAAGAACCGTGATTACAATCACATCTTTCATATATTTCTCATTTTTCGTGTAGCAAGGTCCATTGAAAGTATGCAACATGGGTACTCCTTGGACCAGGAATCAAGTTTTCCATCCAACAAGTGTTTCCACTCGAAATTTGAGTAAACCGATGGGGAGATAAGTTGAAAATATGAGTTGAAAAAATAGTTATTTTTTTCTTTTTTCCCTCTAAAATTTGATGATGTAATGTAATCTTATTTTATTATTTCCACTATTATTTTATAGTTTCCTTAGGAAGCCCATTTTAGAGTGCAAAATTCCCCTAATTCATCCTAGGTATGTGGAAATTTGGATTTGTATATGTGCGAGATATTCACAATCATATTATTGACCACTTCCATTTTTACATCTATTTTGGGGTGGAAAGTAGTTGATTTTGGCTGTCTTGGTGTCCATCAATGAACATAGGCTAGACTAGAAGGTATTGAGGATCCTACTAGCCCTCTTTGAAATAATGGTTCAAGGTAGACAAAAATGAAAATAAACACTCTCAAATAAGACCTTAATAGTGGCCTCAACTATGATACTCTTTATACATGATGGAAAGATAGTAATCATAGAAAACTAATCAATAATTGCGCTGCCATGAGGTGAGAAGCATGGTTGAATTTGGCCCTTTTGGATAAGCTCATAAATTGAAGCTTTATTTCCTCATTCACTATAATAGAGAATTTATATATTGGACCATTAGGTGAGGACATATAAAGTATCATGTCAATGGTATGATTTACTTAATTGGTGCATAGGCACCCTTATAGTAAAAGTGAAGATATCTGTGTACTCCTCTACAATATTGTTTTCATACTTATACAATGCAAAGATACCATATGTTGGCATTGTACTGTTCATGGTTTCCAATCACCTCATGACCATACCATGCAAATAAAAAACTTGGCAGTACGAGAGATTACCTTTCAACATTGTTTTTCCAAAATCAATGAAATTGTAGTAGTTGGAATTACCTCTGCTATCATGTAGGGATGACCTCCCAAAGAGACAATGACACAGGGTTATGACTCAAACAAGATGTTGTTTCCACATATGTCGTTTTTTCAAAATAAAATCATAGGCTTCAAGTGGGGAACATCACATAGTAGTTCATCTATGAAGGGATTTATGTTTTACAATAGGTGGCATTATTGGTTGACTTGAAGGTATTGTCCTTGGCCCAACCACTTGATGATATATTGGTGGGGTTGTGGAATCATCGATAACTTCAACATATTGATGACCTTAGATAATATCACCATTTTCAACAATGAAATGTAGTGAGGTTCTCTTCACTGACATTTATTGTTGGAAGAGGTGACGCCCCTCCTCGAGATCCTCATAATATTCTAGAAATATCTTAGTATCTACAATGGTAAAATGGGTTATACATTGAATATTTTCTTTTCTTTGTCCTACTTCAAATGAAAATCCAAGCTAGGGTCCAAATATTTTTATTTAATCTTAGGAAACAACACCTATTTCATGTGTCATTCATCAGTGTTTTGCTAAGGGACTTTGTAAAACTCAAATGACTTTCCATAGTCCTTCTTCAACTTCCCATCATCATTCATTATCTATGGCTTGGAATATTTGTCATGAGCATGACTCTTATTTATTTATCCCTTTCTCTATGGTTTAAGACCACCTTTACATGGTTCTATTGTGGAGAAGTTTTAGAGGTAAATTCTATTTTATTTTGACATCATATATATAATTTTCTCCCAATATGGAGATGTCCAAGGGATACATATGTGTTTGGATGTACCTATGTAGGTGACTATGTTATTTAAGAAATAGATGTTCATTGGAGTCCTCGATATCTAGCCTTGAGTGTAAGGAATTGATGATATTATTATTCCAACATCATCTTTTTTATCTCCTATCACAGAGTTGTCCATGTTGTGCATTATTCATTGATGGCCATTCGTTTTACAACAATAATATTGCAACTCCAAGGGTGTCAACTTTAATTTTCAACCTAGGGTTTGTACAAACTTAAGAGGGGTCGACACTATCTTTGCAATATCCACTTATCTTTCTTCCTTTTCTAACCTTTACATGGGTGAAAACTCTAAGATGAAATATAGTTACTCAAAGACCATACATTGTAGAAGCTACAACCACCCTCCAAAATGTTTCCTATGCTTCGATTATGGAGCCTTCCTTCCTAACCACATTAGCTCATCTAGCACTGATACAAGTATTCATGCTTTGAATGAGACTTATTTCATTTTTTCTTGTGTTTTCTCACTTAGTCAATTCTTCTAATTCACAATCTGATATCCTAACTTAGTTACACAATAGTTCCGGGCTTTCCTCTAGAAACTGCACAATCCTTGAAGGCAGTCAACCTTGATGATTGGAATTGCATAACTCAAACTCGCAGTCAGTCTTGAGCTTAGAAACTGCAAATTCATGGAAGGAAGTCAGCCTTGATGATCGTAATTGTGTAGATGAGACTGGCAGTTAACCTTGAGCTCAGAGACTATGCAATCATGGAAGGCAACCCAATAGTGAGCCCAAAAATTGTGCAACCCTCACTAAGCTCACAAATTGCAGTGCACACTGAGCCAATAAGTTGTTTAGTTCCCCACAACTATGCAACATTTCTTGTACAGTGTGCAAGGTGAGTTCCCCACCAAAAAAGAAATTAAACTAAGGGGAAAAAAGCATCTCTAGGAAATAGGGATCTATTTTTAGTATCCCAAAGGAGACACTTTTGCTATTTTTAGAAACTTCCTCCAAGTGTCACCTTTTCCTTGACTTTAGGTATGAGTGCCATATTAAATTCCAATTTTCTCAATTCTATGCAATGGATGCCCCTAGAGCTCATTTGTATATTTTATCGTCAAGCTCTAGCATTCCTGTGGAGATCAAGGAACCTTCAGAGCATTGTCATCACTTTTTAGGGTGAGTTTTTCTTTTATTGTTTTTGTTACTTCTTTGTTTCTTTTTGTTTTTTGGCTTGTGTGAGTGTTGCTTCACATGTTTCTCTTTTTTGTTACTCATGTTTTAATTTCTTTATCTTTTAGAAGTGTTCTTTCAGTCTGTCGTTTGCCTTTCACAAGTGTCACATTGATTTTCTTTTTATTTCACCAATGGTCATCGTCTCATCGACTCTCCTCACATACTTGAATTTCTTTCTATTTGTTGAGTTTTTGCACTTGTTTTTCATCAATTTATCCTAATGTAGTAATATCTTCACTCAAGCTTGCATTATCACTAATTTATGCTTGTTTTTCATGCCTCCATCAGTAGATTTGTACTTCCCTTGGCTGGATCTTTCCTTGCCCAGTTGGGCACTATGCAATCCTCAGGCTCAAGATCTGATCTTGGTCTCTAGAACTATGCAGTGCATAGTACAGGCTGGCTCCAATAGTTCATAACGCAGTTCCAGGGTTCATCCTATCAACCTTGGCCACTAAGACTGTGTAATTCGTAGTCTCTCCCAGGCTCTACCCAAGTTCAGCTGCGCATTGCGCAGTCTCAAGCCTTAGACTACACCCTTAGCTACTGATCCGAATCAGATCCATAAACGACTATCATAGAACCGTGACTAAACCAGGTTAAACAAACCCCTGAAGAATCCAAAACAACAATCAAAAACACCCTGAACCAATGGCCATGGCAGTCGGCATGGAACAACGAGGACCTTGGTCAAAGTGCACTGACCGAGGCCCATGGAGACTGCGCAGGAGGCTAAAATAGCCCCTGGGAGCCCCTGATCGGGAAAAGGAGCTAGTTTTTTATGCACGTTGTGCATCGCTAGGTGAAAATGGCTGAAATGGAAAGCCTCTAGCACTCGGTCGTATAGAGGAGCTGAAGGACTGTGGGCCAAAAAAGGAAAAGGCGCCAAAGGAAAAAGGTGGGACCCACACCGAAAAACCGGCGATTTCCCCAGGATGTCCTTGAACGGTAAGCGATTTTGGAGAAAGAGGAGCGATCACAATCAGCGATCGACGCGTGGCAGAGGAGGAGAGAGAAAAATCACCGTGATCGCGTGCTATCGGTTGAGCAAGTCAACCGCGCTCAATGTGTGAATGACGTTGGATCTGGTGGAGCCCAGATCGGACGACTGAGATTGTGCCCGATAGACATAGCGGAATTAACAGGGGATTAAGCCGCGATTTGAGAGGATTTGGAATCCATTGACCACCATGACGAAGAAAGCAGTGAATCGACAAGCATGCTAGCGAAGTTCTGATGGAGACATGTGGCTACTTTCAGAGCATTATGTTGACGCCAAACAGGGAATTCCAAACACATAGGCAACAATCGAAGAGACACAGGAAGGAGAGGAAACGAACAAACACGGAGGTCGAGTGGCTAAAGCCATGAGCAAAGACAGTGAACAAGATCAGAAGAGAGATTCAGATCAAAGAGTCAAAGAGATCGAGAGAGACAGTGAGCAGTGAACCCTGAGAGGAAGACTGGGCACAGAGAGCAGTAAAGCCAAGTAGAGGAGACAGAGGGCCAAGCTAACCAAAAGCAACATCGTGCACCAAAGAGCTTGAAGCATCAAGCCTTCCCACCGAGGAATCTATCTGGATTGAGCATCACAGTTGGGTCTTTCCACTGTAGACCAAAAGTCACAGAGCTGGTAGGAAAACAAAAGAGTCTGTGAACTCTGAGTGGCTTGGGGAATCCAAGAACCACCCTACTAGGAAAAAATTTGCTGTCAGGAGAACTCATATTGAGTCCCTGCATTGTAAATTCTTTGTTGTAAGACACAATAAAACAAGGCCACCATTGAAGCTAGACTAGAGACGTAGCCTTGGAGAATAGGGTGAACTCCTTATTAAAGTTTGTTTGTGTCTTTCTGTTGCTTAAGTATTTCTCTGCTGTGTTTCCATGTAAAATGTTTGTGTGTTGGCAATCTGATCGATCCGTTGTTACAATTACACAGAACACACACCGTCACATGAGTCTGTAATACCTTTATTTGTTAAATCTTTAACTGAGGTCACTCACACGGTGATTATTAGGTCAGCTACTAGGACTACACAATACACAGTTCCCATAGCCTGCCAGCCTCTCTTGTAGGTGAAAATTGTGCAATCCTTCTCATCAAATGCCCAAATTGTTGCTTGATCATGCTGTGAAGTTAGATTTGCAAGAGATAATGTTTTATTTCCATGAGCATCATTTTTGTCCCACAAGTACAACACTTGTGAAGCTCTTCTCTTTAGGAATCATTGTTACCATGGCACCAAAGAGAGTTGCTTCGAGAGCGACCATTGAAAGCAGTTATGGGGAAGCAATTAAGTAAGAAATATTTAACTTGCCAATATATGTGGACACTCACCAGTTTGTAGAAAAGGTGTCAACACTGACATGGCACCAAGTCCAGTAGTAGTAGCAGAAAGTAGCAATCTAGTATAAGATTAGGGAAAGACAAATTTGTTGAGGGAATAGAGGGAGAAAAAAGTTGCATAGTGAAATTAGATTCAATCTTCATGAAGGTAAATTTTTCAGTAGAAGCAAAATGAAGTAGAGGATATCGAGAGAAGAGTGGAGGAAGAGAGAAAATCGGAGCTTGCAGGAAGCAGAACTGAGATCGAAGAAAGAAAAGCAAGAACCGAAGGTATAACGTGGGTTGATGAGGAAATAACAAGAAGAGAAGTAGAAGCAAGAAGAATAAGAAAGAGAAGCCACAATGATAGAATAAAGAACATTGATTCAAGAACAAAATTGGACAACAGCAGAGGGAAAGAGCCAACGGATGAAAGACAGGTATATTGCTCAGCTGATAAAATATTTTATTGAAGTTGTGTAAATGGAGTAGGAACTAAAATCGTAGGATGAAGATATTGATCTGATTCTGAATGCCTCGTAGGTCATCGTTCACCCTCTACCACATCCAATCCTAAAGTTAGCCCAAGAAATGATCATGCTTCACTTGCATTCATTAGAGAAAGGGTGATAGTGGTGGACACCAGTAGGAATCCAAATTCCATTGCTAAAGGAAACCTAGCCTTCACGGGTATGATAATATCAAACACTCGATATTTGATGGCTGAGAGTAAGAATTCATAAAGAATCTACATGTTTCTTGGAAAGGGATAGAACAGCTATGCGGAGAAGCACATAATGCAACTCCCACATAGGTCTGCTTGGGGGGAATGAGAAAAATGATACTTGGTGAGGTACCAACACTTGAAGAGAGCAAGCAGGATCTCTATGAGGAGGTCATGACCATAAATAAGGCAGTTGTCCACTTGTATATACTATAGAAATAGAGCAAGGAGTTTTTCAAGAATCTCAGGAATGTGAAAATTTCCATCACCTCCATGCAAGAATCTACAAGGGATACAAAGGTGCACCGCTTACTTTGGTAAAGAATATGAAGCCAACGGAATATTTGGAGAAATCAAGAGTTTGAATTTTGATTCAAAACAATAAGAAACTCACCTATTTTTTTGGAAACATTGAGGCCCTATATGTACGGTTGTACAATAGTATTGGACTTCATGTTGAGAACCCACTAGATCCCATCAGTTAGCTCACTGACTGAAGCTAAACGTAAATACCAAGTCAGGTCAGATATTGAAGAGTACTTGGAGCAACTAAGACAAGTTGCCACCAAGGAGGAATTAGAGTCGAACACACAAAACATGCAAAACTAAATCAATGGTCCCATCCAGATAAGAACCATTTTGCTCCTGCTCAAGAGAGAAGTTAAGATTCATTCCAAATCAATGTACCTAGATGTTATGGAGGCTAGAGTCCACTTCCAGCATGACACCATCATGTAGTTTGGGGATGTCATCAATTAGTACCAAGCTTGGCATCGATATGTGATTGAGAAGAATCAATTGCAGGTTGTCGAGCTAGAGTGTTCCCAAACTCAAGCATCATAGTGTCTTGTCTTGTTAGGCTACCAAGTTGTCTCTGCCCTATTTTTTCCTATATGGGCATGAGAGTAAAATGGGATATTATTTGTAATTATGTTGTAAGTGGAATTCCAAGTGTCAATAGTGGAATATGAAAAGTCATCATGTAATGTAATGTGTTATTTTGTCAACAAGTTGAAGAGTCATGAGGGTAGTCCAAAGGTCACAAAGGGTAGTTTAAGATTCACCCCCTCTTGTTATAAATAGAACCTAATAACTCATGTAAAATGATTTTGGCTAGGCTTAGGCTTAGAAAGAGATGGAGAGTATTGTGAAGAACCTTGGCTTCTCCATAGCATAGAGAGAGTATAATTCTTTGGAGAAGCAGGTGTTCTTGACTATAATGTTCCACCATTGGGGCTAGTGGTCGTCAATGGTATATGTATGGATGGAACTTTCACATATAATAATAAAATGAGATCCAACACACTTTCATGCATATGTTGTCAATATAGAAGGAATATTCTTGTTGTATTGGAAATGTATGTTAATTAACTTATGCATATGCTTATGAACTATTTTGTTTTCATTTGTACGAATATTTTTGAATGTGTGTTGTTGGATTTTCTCCTTTATTCCAGGGACCACGTTTCATAAATTTTCAGATTGGATCCATCAACAACATCATCCAATCATCAAATATATTTGCATCAACCAATATCCTTTTCAACTAACCACAACTGAATCAGTGAATCAATCTGATCATTCAGAATGTTATCACTAGAATACAGTAACTAGAACCCAAGCAATAACCCAGAACACTGCAACAACAAACAAAAGCAACTAAAATATATTTTATAAGTTATACGCTACTTCCATGTGTCAAACCTGCGTGCATACGCGCTTTCCTCAAAGCGAACTAGGATACAGATCTACAAATCAAATTTATGATGTATATGTTGTTTTGATATGGAGAACCAGTGTGTATACGCTGATTTTCTAAAGTGAACTTCTAAACAGACCTGTAAAAGATGATTTAAAACATAATAATAGTTCTAGACTTCAATCATACCCAGATCATCATATTTGCAGACTACAACATGCATCAGTTATTCAGATACATGATCAAACCACATAAAGATAATTCACTTCAAGCCTTAAGATCCTGATACATCATTAGATCTTATCCTTCATCAAGCGCTAAGGTTCTTCTTCGGTTCAGATCAAGCACAACACCATAAGCCAATGACCTGCATATTAGATCTCACACAATATTAGATATTCGATACTTGCACACCTTGGCCTAATGATCTTCTCCTCCTTTTATAGTGTTAGGCCTTTCTCAATACCATGGTCCAAAACCACTTAGGATCAATACCTTGGACCAAATACCTAGGGTCAATACCTTAGACCCAATACCTTAGACCAATACCATGGATTAAAATACCATGGACCAAGTACTTTGGACCAAACATTTACCTTTCCAAGGTATATGTGCTTATCCTTTTGTGAAAGTGCGTGTGTACGTATATGTGACTTCTATACAATGAACCCACATGTATACGTGGCTTGGTCAATGGTGAACCTGCATATACCTCTCTTTCTTCATTCTGTGTAGTCTGATCTGTAACTCTGTGTTGTTAACCTATAGTACTGTGATATGTCATCTGAGTGAGTTGCTTTCTGAACTGATTCCTTGAAGTTCCCTGCATTTCATCATATTTGTAAATACTCTTGTCATGCATTCTATCACATCTTATATCTGTTTTGTAGATTCATCTAGTTACCATATACAAGAGAGTTGTTCTGCTACAAGTGGGTTTCCATCAAGTACAATACATACATCATAATTCCAATAATCTCCCCCTTTGACATCAAGCGCAAAGGGTCATTCTCCCCCTAAGTGCATGTTGAATACTCTGATATGTTGTAGTGCTGATTGAGCTCCCATGATCGAGTCCATGCTCCCCCTGAGCACAAGCAAAGTCTGCAAAAATACATTCTAAAAGAAGAACATGATT
Source organism: Pinus taeda (assembly GCA_000404065.3). Taxonomy (NCBI): domain Eukaryota; kingdom Viridiplantae; phylum Streptophyta; class Pinopsida; order Pinales; family Pinaceae; genus Pinus; species Pinus taeda. The sequence goes on from APFE031059349.1 coordinate 451,114, forward strand.
CTATACATACATCACAAATGACCTTCCTATCATCAATGACTCATACATACATTAATCTCCCATCCTAGTGTGGACATGCCATTTTTTACTCATCCACCCAACCAAATGGGGATATACCGAATGTTTATAGATGACTAAAATAGACATTATTACATCATCCTTCCATGCATAGTGGGGGTACAAATTAGGTCTTTTCATGACCTTTACATCAAATTATATACATGACTTTTATAACAGAGACCAGAAATCTAAACAAGACCATGATAGTCATAAACAACTATCATACACCATATATGATCTGCACCATAAGCATCTATCAATAACATCTAGCCTGTAACCTACAATACCATTCTCTTGACCAACCAATAATAAGTAGCAAGATCTATCATTTAGACACATAAGCATCCTCACCAAAGACTTCTAACCATAATTCCAACATGCATTATTCAAAACATATGCTCCCCCTGAACCTCTTCCATCTATTCACTGTCAGATCTAATCATGCATATATCAGCAAGAAGTAACAAGGCATAATCAACAATCAAATATACATCAAGTTAACTTGTGAGGATAAAATGCACTTTTGAATAACATTTTATGAGTACCAACACATTTTCACACATCATCAGTAGATTGTAACCATCATCAAACAGAGCAAATAATTGTCTGAACCATATCAGACCCTTTTTCTTGAGTTTGTCCCACTGCTTTTCTTCGAACCAACATATACATGATTGTGTCCATAGAAACTCATTTATGTACATGACTACACTTCAAGAAACTTGCGTATAATGACCTTTCCCTGAAAAATAGTTTTTAACAACGGGATGATGTAGAAACTACTCCCAAATTTTGTCTGAGATATTGAAATGTCTCGTTGGGCAGTGGTTTAGTGAATATATTAGCAACCTGTCCTTTGGAGGGAACATACTCTAACTTGACCTTTTGTTCAAGCACTTGTTCATGTAGGAAATGATATTTGATGGGTATGTACTTGGTCTTGGAGTGCATGACTGCATTTTTTGAAATACTAATGGCACTTGTATTATGACATAGATTTATATAGATTGCTATCTGCTGACCCTTTTGAAAAACCATGTTGGTGGAGACATTTGTCAAGACGGTAATACAATGCCCTTGGAGTCTGTTTTAGACCATAGAGAGATTTCCTGAGTTTGCATACAAGTTTTGCATCATTTACAAGAATGAATCCTTCTGGTTGTTCAATATAAACTTCTTCCTCTAAGTCTCCATTAAGAAAGGCAGATTTTACATCCATTTGGCATACTTTGAATTTCTGAAAACTAGAAAGAGCAAGAAATATTCCAATGGATTCAAGTCTAGCAACAGGTGCAAAAATTTCTTCAATGTCTATACCTTCTTGTTGAGCATATCCTTTACAAATAAGTCCGGCCTTCTTTCTAATAACTTCTCCATTTTCGTTCAGCTATTTTTTGAATATCCATTTAGTTCCTATGATATTCTTATCATGAGGTATAGAAACTAATTCCCAAGTATTATTATTTTCAATTTTCTCAAGTTCTTCATTCATGGCCTTGACCCAACATTCATCTTTGCATGGTTCATTTACATTTTGAGGTTCAGTGGAAGAAAGTAATGCTAGATAGCTTGAAGCTTCTGCAATGGTTCTTCTAGTCTGTACACCTGCCCCTTCTTGTCCTAAGATTTTAGCTTCTGGATGATTTTTCTGAACATACCTAGAGGGAGTCTTTTCTTCTATAGTTATCTCTTCTTCTGGTGCTTCATTAGTTTCTTCTTCAAAACCAGTGTGATTTGATGTGGGAAAATGATCCTCATCTTCTTCATTGTCATAATCTTCAATTTTTATCTATTTGGGATTTTTGCATGCTTCATCAACCACAACATCAATACTTTCAGTAATTTTTCCAAGTCTTTTGTTGTAACATTTATATCCTTTACTTCGGGAAGAGTAGCCAAGAAGAATACCTTCATCTTCTCTGGATTCAAACTTACCAAGTTTTTCATCAGTATTTTTGATGTAACATTTGCTTCCAAAAACTTTGAAGTATTTTACAGTAGGAGTCTTACTATACCAAAGTTCATGTGGCGTTTGAGTGTTGTTTACCCGAACATTTACTTGATTGAGAATAGTGATGGTGGCAAATGTAGCTTCACCCCAGAAGGTTGCAGGAGTTTGAGATTCATCTAGCATAGCATGAGCCATTTGTTGAACAATTCTATTCATCCTTTCTACCACTCCATTTTGTTGCGGAGTCCTTGTGGTGGAGAACTGCCTTTTTATTCCATGTTGTTCACAAAAGTCAAAGAATTCGACTGAGGTAAATTCCCCTCCTTGATCAAATCTAAGGCATTTGATTTTGCGATCTGATTCATTTTCAACCAAATCTTTGAAGGCTCTGAACTTTTCAAATGCTTCATATTTATGCTTTAGAAGACCTATCCAACACATTCTGGAAAAATCATCAATGAACAATATGAGGTATTCTTCTCCACGAGGTGACTATTTCGTTGGTGGACCACATAAATCAGTATGAACAAGTTCAAGAGGCTTACTAGCTGACCCTTCTGTTTCGATGAATTAAGATCTTGTTTGCTTACCAAATTGACATGATTTTCATATAGTATTTTCAAGAATGTTGATATTTGGAAGATCATGAACAACCTGGAATCTGCATGCTTTTCTTATTTGAGAAAAGTCTAGATGTCCCAATGTTTTGTTCCATAGCTAATTTCATCATTTTTTCTTAGATAGCACTATTTTTGTCCTCCCTTGAGTATGTATAGATTGTTTGGATTTCTTGTCCCTTTAATCACAGTTTCTCCTATATCAAGCTCATGAACAACACATCCATTTGATCGAAACATCACTTCACTTCCTTGATCACACATTCGACTCACACTCAACAGATTATGCTTTAAGCCATCAACATACATAACATTTCCATCTTTAACTTTTTCTTTCAAGAAAACAGAGCCTTTACCTTTTATGACAGTAGGAGTATCATTTCCAAATGAGATACTCTTTTCCTTTTCTAAGGCATTATATGAGTGTATTTTTCTCTGTCACATGTCATGTGTTTTGAGCATCCATTGTTGATGTACCACTAGTTTTCTTGTCCTTCTGCATACAAGGCTATACCACATATTTCTATTTCCGGTTCTTTCTTTCTCCATGTTTTTCGATTTAATGGACTTTTCTCTTTTTGAGCTACTTGCCAAAATTTTCTCTTGCATTCATATTCTTCATGGCAAAATATGTTACTGATTGAGCATTCTATTTCATTTTCAAGAAGAGAAAAGCTATTATAGGAACTTTTCTTGATCCCTATCACATTTCTTTGATTTCGTGCTTCTTTAGTCATGAAAGTTTTGTAAGCACACATTAAGCAACTTTGTTTCCAAAGTTATGACATGAGAAAAATTGACCATTAAAGAAGTTCCTGCGATTATTGAAGCTACTAACATGTTGATTGATTGTAGTTGAAGTTCCTCCTACTGACCTGTTGATTGATATTCTTTGAAGCAAATTGAGTGTAATTTACCTGAGGTTGATTATGGCATGTGTTCATCCTTGAAGTAAATTGAGCTTGATTCACCTGGTGATCTACTTTATGCCTTTGCTGACTATTGTTGAATTGTTCACTTCTCTTTGCTACATCATGATAGCTTTTAGTGGAGGTTGACTGCTTCTGTGGTTGAGATGTTTCTTCAGTGTATCCAAGGCCTGTGTTTTTCAGAGGAGAGCATTGCACTTTGGTAATTTCATTTAAGGTTTTTGATCCTTTAGCAAATCTAAGATTGAGAGTTTTTGTTTTCTCAAGATCCTTTCTTATACCCATAATTTCACATTCTAGCTTTTCATTGTGTTTTTCTCTTTCAGCAAGTTGGAATGTCAAGGTATCTATAATCATACTCTTTTCCTCTAAATAGATTTTGAGTTTAGAGATTTCTTCATAAAGTTCATCTTCATCTAAAGCATCCTAAAATTCATCATCTTAATAAGCCATGAGAAGTCTATAGTCATTGCTACTTTCATCTTCATCATTATTTGATAAACCATCGCTATCTTCATGAGTATAGTAGCTCTTTTTACTTACACTTTGTTTTGTATTCCATTTTCCAGTTTCCTTCCCTTTATCATATTTATCTTTATGAGGACATTTGGCAGCATAATGACTAACTCTACCACAGGAAAAACATTTGAAAGGTAGTTTACCTCTAAATCTACTGGAACCCCGTTGAAGATTCTTGACAAAGTTTGCTTCCTCTTCTTCTTCTAAAATATGTCTTGATTCATTTAGTTCTTATTTTTCTTTCGCTGAAGCTTTAAATGCAACTTCTCTCATATCCGATGGACCTCCTTTTCTCATCTCAAAGGCGGTTAAGATTCTGTGAAGCAGTGTCATATTAATAGTCTGTAGATCCTTCTTTTCTTCTATGGCAGATACTTTTGATTCAAATTTAGAAGATAAGGATCTTAAAAAAATTTCAACTAAGTTAACTTCCTTTATCTCTTAACCCAGATTCTTCATGCAATTTACAATCTCATCTATATGTAAGAAGTAACTAGCTACACTTTCATCATTGTGCATCTTGAGAGTTTCATATTGAATTCTGAGAGTTTGCATTTTAGCATGTTTTACCTGAGAGTCTCCTTTGTAGATTAGAATGATTTTGTCCCATATTTCTTTGGCTGATTTGAGCTGGATAACTTTGACAAAATCTGATTGTGACAGACTCCCCAATATTTTATTGACAGCCTTGGCATTGGTTTCATATTTCTTTTTACCTGCTGCATCTGTAGGAATTGCTGATGGAAAAGTATATCCTCCTTCCACGATTTCCCAGACATATGTTTTAAGATATTGAAGACAGGTTGTGGTTCTTACCTTCCAGTGAACAAAGTTGCTCCCATCAAATATTCGCAATATGATGGATCCCTTGCTTTCTTGATTACTCATGATGATGGATCTTCCTTTCAAGTGATCAAGCTTCTTCTGAAGGACCTGCTCTAATACCAATTGTTGGAAATAATACTGAGAGGGGGGGGGGGGGGTGAATAGTATTAGAAAATCAATAACTTTTTCATTTCCATAATCAGATTTATATATGCTACTTTACTTAAGGAAACTTGCGTGTACACACAACTGTGTTTAGAGCAACTAGCGTATACCCAACAAACTTATGATTTAGTTAATTCATCATATATTTATCTTTAATTAGTGCATCAGAACCATATAAATAGTAACCAGTTGTAGTAAAAACATAACAGATCATCACACACAAGAAACACACATGAACACCAAGATCTAAGGTGGAAACCCAATGTGGGTGAATACCACCTACAATGATTGTCTTTGTCTTCTTTTAATAATAAGAGAGTTCTCTTTACAATTTTTGTATTGGTGCAGCCTTATTCTAGTATGTAGACTTCTACCTATAGAAGGCTACAACCTTCTCTCATTCTCTAGCTTCTACTGGAAGGGAGCTACAACCCCTTAGCTCTTGTACTAGCTGATATGTTTACTAGTACATAAGCGTCAGCCTACAGAAGGCTACAACCTTCTCTTTTTTCCAGCGACCACATTTCATAAATTTTCAGACTAGAACCTTCAACAACATCATTCAATCATCAAATATATCTACATCAACCAATCTCCTTTTGAGCCAACCACAACTGAATCAATCAATCACACTGATCATTCAACATGTTGTCACCAGAATACAGTAACCAGAACCCAAGCAATAACCCACAACATTGCAACATCAAACAGAAGCAACTAAAACATATTTTATAAGGTATACGCTACTTCCATGTGTTGAACCTGTGTGCATACATGCTTTCCTCAAAGTGAACCAGTGTACAGATCTACAAATCAAATTTATGATGTATATGTTGTTTTGGTATGCAGCACCAACATGTATACGCTGCTTTTCTAAAGTGAACCTGCGTACATATCTGTAAAAAAGATGATTTAAAACATAACAATAGTTCCAGACTTCAATCATACCCAGATCATCATATTTACAGACTAAAACATGTGCCAGTTATTCAGATACATGATCAAACCACATAAAGATAATTCACTTCAAGCCTTAAGATCCTAATACATCATTAGATCTTATCCTTCATCAAGTGCTAAGGTTCTTCTTCAGTTCAGATCAAGCACAACACCATAAGCCAATGACCTGCATATTAGATCTCACATTATATCAGATATTCGATACTTTCACTCCTTGGCCTAATGATCTTCTCCTCCTTTTATAGTGTTAGGCCTTTCTCAATACCATGGTCCAAAACCACTTAGGATCAATACCTTGGACCAAATACTTGGGGTCAATACCTCAGACCCAATACCATGGATCAAAATACCATGTACCAAATACTTTTGACCAAACTTTTAGTTTTCCAAGGTATACGCGCTTTTCCTTTTGTGAAAGTGCATGTTTATGTATACGCAACTTCTATACAGTGAACCCACGTGTATACCCAGCTTGGTCAATGGTGAACCTGCGTATACCTCTCTTTCTTCATTCTGTGTAGTCTGATCTGTAACTATGTGTCATTAACCTATAGTATCGTGATTTGTCATCTGAGTGAGTTGCTTTTTGAATTGATTCCTTGAGGCTGCCCTGCATTTTATCATATATGTAAATACTCCTGTCATGCATTCTGTCACATCTAATATCTCTTCTGTAGATTCATCTAGTTAACATACACAAGAGAATTTTTCTGCTACAAGTGGGTTGCCATCAAGTACAATACATACATCATTATGCCAACACGCATTACATTACCAACCACTATTGGGACTCCTACTCCAAATGGTGTGAGGTCTAGTTGGGAATTCATATCGGGGAGTTCCCCTGAATGTTGGCAGGTCCAGCACCGTCAACACTTTTGATACTAGAAGGAGGGCTAGTTGACAAGTTGAGCCCTTAAAATATTTTTTGAATTTCTCTACTCATTTATGACTTCTTCCCGAATCATATGTCCAACATGTTTTTCCAGAGACATAAAATTGCAAGTTTCAGTGACTATCATTGATGACTTGTCACATCTTAAATTTGATGGTGACGGTGGAACAAACTTGCTTGAGCATACTGATCATTTTCCTCATTGTTTCACAGAACACAACATCCCCCTTGAGGATGTTGGCTCTTGGCTGTTTATTCTCACGTTCGAAGGGTGCATAAGGCAATGGTGTAACACATTGATCGATGTCTTCATACACTCTTTAGAGCATCTTGTCACAAAATTATCTTTCACCTTTGACATGTTTGATGGTAAATGTCTAGGCAAAAATTTTAGAATTTTGAAATTTCACCTCATGAATCATTGCATCATTTTCACATTCGTTTATGCATTTGTGTTTTGAATATCCAGAAGATGAAGTTGATTAGGATTTTTTGGCTGGAAGATTTCAATATCTTGCTTGGATTTCTAGAAATCCACATGAGTTCAAATCTTTTGAGCCTCTCCCAACATACCTTGGTGTTAGAGATTCTAAATATGAGCTACAAGGTTTCTATTCCAAGTGACCCTCCGTCCCCTTCTCATCAAACAACTCTAGTTCTGTGGGATGAGGTAGGAAAAGTTGAAAATTTTTCTATTTATCTACCACCATCTTTTCCCACCCCACATACTTAGAATTCCAGCATAGGTTTGGATTGTTAATCTAATGATTGTGATGAATTTTTATATCCTTGTCCTCCATCCTTTGGTCCTTCTGATCCTCTGGATTGTGATGTGTTGTGTTCACCTATTTCAAATCTCTCTTGTGATGTTCATGATTATCAAGTGTTGGATGGAGTTGGTGTTGAGAAGCCAACTTGGGATATCATTCATGATGATTATGTGGGGGAGACCATAGCCGAACAAGAATATGTGAAAAAGGATAATTTTGTTCATCCCACACATATCCTTCCTCATTCTAAGATTTCCCATGATTCTATCATTTCTATTGAATCTTGTCAAAATTTAGTTCTTGGTGATATTACTAATTTTGATCATTCACAGAAAACATGGGATGTTATTTCTTCATCCAAATGTGGAGAGGATGAATCTTCTACTCTTGATCTTCCTAATCCATCATCTCATATTTATAAAAACTTAGAGGGTGAAATTTATCTTTTTTCATCTTCCCCTCTTTGTGATTCATTAGATCATGAGCATGCCTTGATTTGTGATCTTGAAATTTTTTATCATGGGTGTCGCGACTTCTGCTTCCGATCATAAAAAGTGTTGAATCTTCTTAGGCTCCTCATCACTCTATCATAAATATTGAAAATAAATTTATCTTACAATTGTCAGACCGTCCATTTGTATTACATGACCCTATCTCTCAATCATTGGAGGAGTGGTACATGGTGAGCACTATTGAAAAACAAAATTTTTCTTCTTTCTTCATGTTCACTTGCCTTCACAATTTGAAAGTGTGTGCCTTCTTGTCTTCGGCTTGCAATGTGTTTGGACACCATTGTACATCCATAGAGTTCCTTTCATGCACTTTGTATTTTTACTTTTCTGCGAGTGCATTCATAATTTGAACATTTTCATTTGTATTTACTTATCCTTCTTTCTTGTTGGTATGCGTGTATATCTTTCTTGACGTTCATGCTCTTGCCTTCATGGGCTAGCCAATAGGTTGATGGTTGCATTGGAAGTAACACTTTACATAAGTTGGCCTATGTTTTTCTTAGGTTAAGAGTAGGATTAGTTGTTTTCTTTTTCTTTTTTGATTCCTTTCTTTTATTTACTGTTTTTTTCTTTATTCCGTTTGTTTACTTTTTTTTCTTTGGTTTTGTAGTTGTAGGTTAGTTTTCACATGAAACAGTGTTTTCCTTCTTAGACAAGCAGGGTGAAGTTCAAGAGGAAATTATACTTCTATCAACACTTGGTTTCTTCCCATTCCCTTCTTTTATGTGAATCTTACATTTCTTTTAGTCGATGATACCCTAATGGAAAATATGTTCCTTTCAGAAAGAGTCATGGTGAAATCATGATGCTTGCACTTTTAACTAGTATCACCTACTCTGATTGGTTTTCTATTTTTGGTTAACCCTTGTCAGCTAATTCAAGTAGAGTAAAGAGATGGAGGAACCCTTAACAAGTATGTCATAAGTATATATAAATATCCTTCTCTAAAGGAACAAACTCTTCTTCTCTCAATAAGTCGGTGTTACACAAAAATATTGTCACCATGATTATTTGCAGTCAGTATGGGTCTATCATCACTTATACTAGCCTCATAAGCAAGTCTCAGACCTTAGCTCTTCATGTCAAGCTTTGCAAATGAGAGAAAGACATTGAAAATCAATATTACTCTGGTTCCGTACTTTATCCTACTTTTACCTATGGACCCGCACCCTTTGTTCATATTACCTGCATACCTGCACGCTCTGTTTGTAAAGGGGTGGGTGCGTACCCCTGTAAAAGTAAAAAAGGTGCAATTTTATCCTAAAAAACTCACTTTTGGGTTAATTCTAGATGTTTCTAGAAGGATTTTGACGTGGATTGTTCACTCCAAGGTGGTTCATGCATCCCAAAAGAGAAGGAGCTAATCTCTTGATAGGAGGAGCTATCCCTTTGAAGGAGGGCTTTATCCCTTTGAAGGAAGACCTAGTAACTTCACTCCGTTGCACTATAAATTAAGGCATTGGGTAAGTTGTTGGAGAGGTTAGAAGTTGAACATTTTGAGGGTAAATGCTGATGGAATTGGGACTTCCTAGTTAAACTTGAGAGGAGAGATCACATACCTTTTGGTTTCATTGGGAAGTGAGTGAAACTTGTCAAAGTAGAGGAGACTTCTTGCCAAACCCTGGGAGCAGCTTGTACAACATCAAGGCATAGGTTGTAAAGTTCTTCTTCATTTGAATTAATACAATCAGATTCATTTTCTGAACAAATTGTCTTATGTGGTTTGTTCCATAATCTCCTTGATCATTATGATGTATACGCTTTATGATATTGGCCTTTCAGGTGCTATTTAATTTGGTTTCCTTGTTTGTGTTTGCAGAATTACACTTCAAGGAAGCTCATTTGGAGCGAGGGAGCGAGGCTTCCACAAACTTGCATTGGACCCAAGGTAGTCCTAAAACACTTGTTTGCCTTTGTTTTTAATTGCATATTTAGAGAAAGATAGTTTTTGATTGGCTTGCTTGTCACTAGATATATGTAGATACTAGGAAGGTCGATATTGTCCGCAACCTCGACTCATTCCATGTGACGAAATGGCGACTCCGCTAGGGACTTGATTGTTTTCCTTGTTCTTCTTTGACCTGAGAAACTTGCCTTTTTGTTTCTATTTTTGAATTGTTGTGTGTGGAATAGGGTTGATTTAGTGGATTTAGGTTTGTTTTGGCTTTTCATAACTCTAGGAGAAGTCCGCACCCTGTGCTTGTATCACAGTGCATACCTCTACACATGTTTACTTTGCACATAGAGCATGCACGCACTTGTGCAAACTCTGAGCCTGTGGACCCTGCTAAATTTTTGAAAAACTTGATTTTTTCCTCTTTTAATTAGTTTTATCTTGGTTTAGGTATTATTATCCTCTGCCCAAACCCACTTGTGACTTGTCAAAATATTTCCTTGGTCTAATTTCATTGGTGTTTGGGTTTTAGGTGAAATTCCTAGAAGTTTTGGTTGCTGGTCTTGATTTTCATTTTGGTCGTGTAGTAGCTCAGAGCTTAGAAGCATAGAAGCCTCAAATCACCTTGGTTTTTATTGGCCTTCTTATGAGTCTGACCATTTGTAAAATCAACCTTTGTTGAGGAATCCATCTTGAGTTTTCTCTTTCCAAAATTTCGAAAAGCTTGTGTTAAAAATTTGGATTTCACTTTTACAAAAAGAACAAAAGATCGCTTGTTTTTTGACTGATTTGTGATTTTGGACAAGTTACTCCTTGGTTTGCTTATCACCAAGTAGAACATCCTTGAAAAGACAAAATTATTTTGTAAGATTTTACTTCAAGTAGTTTTTTATAGTTTGTAGATCTTAAGATTTGCTTTGTTCATAGTTTTCTCAAAATTTGCTTTAGTCATAGTTTTGAGTGTTTTTATAAAAATAAAAAAATATCTTTTGAAGAAGTTTGTTTTGTAGCATTTGAGCATTTGAATGAAAAAGGAAATTATTGTGCAAATAACTAGTTGTCTCGTTTTGAGTGCATTCGAACGAAAACTCTTCTTTAAATTTGTTTGTTAAGAGAGATTTGTGTTTACACACATTTGCATTCTCAAACTCTTTCCTAGCTAGAAGTTCATTGAAGAGAAAATATTGTTTGATCATCTTAAGTTCATCTTTTTAGTGATTTTAAGTCAAGTCTTCACACCACGAGTTTCATCTTCGCACCTCTTGACTTAATCAAAAACCAATAAAAATAATGCTTAAAGTAAAATTAATCTAGAAATCTTTTTATTTCTAG